>CAUYRH010109711.1:0-33638 GCA_963574655.1 Perodicticus potto
TGTAGTCCGAGGTACTCAAGGGTCTGAGTCAAGAGGATTGCTTGAACCCAGGAGCTTGAGGTTGCTGTGAGCTGTCACTCTACCCAGGGCAAGAGAGTGAGACTCTGTCTCAAAAACAACCCCCCAAGCAAAAAAAAAAAAAAAACCCACCATGAGATACTACCACTGCACACCCTGTAGGATGTCTACAATAAAAAATGCCAGTAATATGGGCGGCGTCTGTGGCTCAAAGGAGTGGGGCACCGGCCCCATATGCCGGAGGTGGTGGGTTCAAACTCAGCCCCGGCCAAAAACTGCAAAAAAAGAAAAAAAAAGCCAGTAATAACAAGTGGTGGAGAAGTAAAGTGAGTAACAGCACCACGTGCTGGCTGGTAGGGATACAAAATCGAGTTGCTGTTTTGTTGGTTCTCGAATTTAAACAAAGGGATCAGTATGATTCTGCACGTCTACCCCCAGGCCACAGATGCCCAAGACAACTGCAAACATGTCCACACAAGCACTTCTGTGAAAATGTTCATACCAACCTTGTTCACAATGGACAGAAGCAGAAGCAACCCAAATACCCATCAGCTAATGAATGGTGAACAAAACGTGGCAGACACATTCAATTGAACATTATTTGAACATAAAAAGGAATGAAGTACTGATCATGCCACAACATGGGTGAACCTTCAAAACACATCTGAAGTGAAAGAAGACAGACACAAAAAGACATGTTTTGTGTTACTCTATTTACATGAAAGGGCAGAGTTAGGGTGAGCTTCAGAGAAGGTGAAATTTAAATCGACTGTTGACAAAGTTTGAGAAGGGCAGTCCAAATAAAGGGCAGAATGTTAGCAAACATACAAAGGTGTGAAACCTCCAGGATACATTTGAAATAATGTGGCTGTCACGGAGCCTGACTACAGGAAGAACTGTAGAAGACGGGCTGGGAGGTCCAGGAGGCAGGCTTAGCTGGGTTTTTAAAGCCCTTGAAGGCCTTGAACTTTATTTTATAGCCACTCTGTTATGGTACTTTCAAACCTCCTTCGATCATCTATTATGGTTAACCACATAGAAGTTGTGTCTCACTCACTGGACTGGTAGACATCTACTAATAGAGAGCATGCTTTGGTTCTCTCCGGCTGTTCAGGTGCAAAAGCATATGTGTAGTACATAGGTTATGCCCAATAAGAGTTTGCTGACTTATAAATCCAGCTAAGACCACAGTAGTCCAAACATACTCTTGTGATCTATATGCCAGGGGAAATAATCTGAAGATAGGAGAATAACTTTCCTTACCATGACATACTTATCTTTCTCAGCAACCACTTATATTGTAAACAGTATCAGAAAAAAAAAAATTTAACTGAAGTTTAGATCCCAGTGAAATGCCAAAATCTGAGTAGACACAGCAATTGTTTTGAGAGGCAGATTTTGGTGAATGGGTAGAGAACTGTTTGTACTTTGGTAATCAAAATACCAAGAGAAATATCGGAGGAGGTTTTCATTTTAAGAGGAGGTTGAAGTTTAAGACTGGAAAACATTTTTAATAAATATTTAGCTTATATAAAATAGTTTATCTAAGAAGACCTTGGGGGATTTATCATGGCAGCTTGTGGCGGTCAAGGAAAGATCACAAAACTGCAGAGATAGTTGGATAATTTCTTATCTAGACTCTGGGGACCTTTTCAAGCCTACCTTTCTATAAATCTCTTCTGTGAAGGCTAGAGAGTGGGGACAACTCAGGAGATGGCAGCTCTGTCGGGGGACTGTGTGCTGAAGCTGGTCACCCAGCTTTCACCAGGTGGCTTTAAACATTCCTGCAGTCACACAGGCTCTATTGCAGTTGATCCTAAACAGTCAGCAGAACAATCATGATATCTGGTAACTTCTCAAATTATACTGTGCATGATACAGTTATGAATCTTGTAGCTAAAAACCTAATTGTATTTTGGCTTTACCAGTCAGTTAAAAATCCTAAAACTTGGCTCAGCAGCAGAGAGTGAAACAGTATAGGGAAAGAACACATGTTCAGCAAGTAATTGGAGTGCTCTGCAGACAGGACACAGAGTGTCGTTATGACTGCTTTTTTTGCTGGCTGGACTTCAGAAACGAAGAAGGTCATATTTAATTGCAGATTAGATAGCTTGAAGGGCAATGGGGACAGTTAATATTCGTTATCAATGTTGCTGAAAGTTTGGGTCTTATGAAATGTGCTTTTGTAATATGTTACTAAAATATGCAACATTCTTTCTTTGGCAAATGTCACAAGGCAGTAGAGTCACCAGTGCAGAGAGTTGCACACTGGTGTTATGGACCTCATAAAACAACGGGTTTCTCCTATATAAACAGGCAGCATGGTGCGGACAGAAATGCAAGCAGAGGGCATAGATATTAAGTGGGGACAACGAGAGGGCACAGCTGTCCTGACTTCTGTGGTGTCTCTTGAGGGTGTGTAGCTCAAGATGCCCTTGGGCTAGTACTTTCCAAGGCCCTTTCGATACCGCTATGGACGCAGAGGCAGCAGAGATAGCCTGTCTTTCAGGAACGCACAAGCAGGTTGAAGGGAAAAGTATAAACACCTGCCAGAGGAAAGGCACTCGAGGTAGACAGCAGGCAGGAAACAGTGGTCAGACAATCAGAAGATCTATATGTCATTTCAGCCTGTCAACTAAATCTGTGATCTTGGATCATTCACTTAATTTGATAAATATTTGTGTAATGAATAACCCTCTCGGAATCATGATTTCTTCGTCCAACATCACTTTGTAGATAAGAAATTCTTTTTACAGTGCTGACAAAACTGTGATATAGTCAAAAAATGCTACGTGTAGTGTTATCATAAGTTTTAAAGAAAATATCAAGACAAAATCTGAAACACGATCTGATCTTGAAGAAACTATCTGAAACCAAGACAGGTCAAAGTGAGGGTTATGTAATGGCTGCAGGAATGAGAGAAGCAGGCATAGGACGGTGCCAGAGGGCTGGGGAGGTGGCAGACAGAGCCAGGAGTCTTGTCGTCCAGGCACCGGTAAGCCACCCATAGTCCTGAGCAACAGTGGGTTGTGTTTGAACTTCTGTGTCTGCAGAGGTGCTGAGAGGTGGGGAGGTAAAAGCTCAAATAGGGACAGTGAGATTGTCAGGCAGCATTCTGGAACTGGCTGGCTGTGAGCAAGTGAGGGGGTAGGGGAAGCGTTTAGCTGTCTAAGCCATGGGGAACACACACACTAGTTAAAGCAACCCCTGAGTACAGCTCAGTAGTGAATTCTAGATGGGAAATATAGCTCCAGAAGCCACCATCTAGAATTAAGAGTGGAAGACAGAGGCATGGGAATAATTTGTGGGAAGAAATGAATCCAGTAGGTTCATGGAGGGGAGAAAATGTAATAATCATCTAACCACAAAGTGACGGAGGCTCAGATTACAACTGAGATCAGGAAAGGGAAAAATGGAGAAAGGGATACTGAAAACACTGAAAAAAAAAGATTAAAAAGATTTGATGACATTAAAAAGGTTTTAAGTGTGGCAGTTGGGAGAATGAAATATACAGCAAAGTTGAAAGAGAAAGATGAGAAAATGAGTTCTGTGTGGGCGCAGTGAGTTTTAGGGAGATGCTGAAGTGGAGATTGCCTGGCAGGCCCTAGAGTTCAAGTCTGAGATACGGGTTTAGACATTTTCATGCTGTGGCACTGACTTGGCCATGGAAGGGATAAGCAGATGGGTGGCAGGGCGGTGGGGGGGCAGGTGGGCAGTCAAGGAGGCAGACACGGAGGACATCGCGTTTGGGGCAGAAAGGAAAGGGAATGAACATCAGAAGGAGGAAGCAATATGGGAACTGGGGAAGTTTTCAGGAATTTGTGAAGCACCACAATACCTTTAGTACGATGAAAATGTTTTTTTAAAAAATTGAGAAAAGGCCAGGCGTGGTGGCTCATGCCTATAATCCTAACATTCTGGGAGGCTATGGAGGGTGGATTGCTTGAGCTCAGAAGTTTGAGACCAGCCTGAAAAGGAGCAAGATCCTGTTTCTACTGAAAAAAAAAAAAAAGGAAAAAGAAAAACTAGGCAGGTATCATGCTGGCATCTGTCGTCTCAGCTGCTCAGGAGGCTGAAGCAGGAGATCACTTGAGCCAAGAAAGTGAGGTTGCTGTGAGCTATGACACCGTGGCAATCTACCCAGAGCCACAGAGTGAGACCCTATCTCAAAAAAGAAAAAGAAAAAATGGGAGAAAAGTACGAGATATATTCCTGTGTAAGTACTGGAAGAACCCTTAACCAAACCCAGTTACCCCTGGGAAGAGAGGAGTGAATTAGAATCCTATAGCAAGAGAATCAATGGGAACTTTAGCTTTATCAGTGATGTTTTGAATTTTTGAAGAAGAATGTACTCCCCAAGCAATTAAAAAGCTTTTTAAAAAGCAATAAATAGATAAGAAAGTACTTTTAGCATAGAATAACTCTTTCATCCAGAACTTAGTTTCCCGGGGAAAGAAGTGTTTTTAATCCATATTGAAAAGGGATTTATTATAGTCTTCCTTGTTTATCTATCAATTTAAGAACACATCTACAACATAAGCAAAGATATTTTCTTTAGCTATACATAATATAGGACTTTAGGTAAATAATTGGTAGAGTGGTAGCTTTTTAAAAGTCACATTACAGAAATGAAAGCATTTTAATTGTTCACTTAGACTCTTCATGTAAGAGGTAGATACAAAACTGTCATTAATTGTGTACCTTGAAAGAAGACCAGGTACTTCTGTGGACAGACCCAAAGATACTTTTCCTAGAGTCACAAAGCGCACCTTAATCACTGCAGTGTACCGGCTAACTTTCCTGCTTACCAACAACAAACCTAGGGGTTTTTTGTGCGAAATTCCAAAGATGTTGCAACTTTTTCCTTCTGTTTCTATGTCTCCCTGAAATAGGGATCACTTCAATAACTTCTGATTATGGCACCGTGAGCTATAACTGGAATCCTTCCAGGGTGAGAAGACAAAGAGCTTTTTTCCCCTCTTCCTCTCCCTCCTTATGAATCACCGTTCATGAGGACCTGACCTTTATTCCTGCCAGCAGCTCTGTTATATTCAAAGAAAAGTATGAAGGAAAAAATTCTTTTTTTTTTTGTAGAGACAGAGTCTCACTTCATCACCCTCGGTAGAGTGCCGTGGTGTCACACAGCTCACAGCAACCTCCAACTCCTGGGCTTAGGTGATTCTCTTGCCTCAGCCTCCCGAGTAGCTGGGACTACAGGCGCCCACCACAACGCCCAGCTATTTTTTTGTTGCAGTTTGGCTGGGGCCAGGTTTGAACCCGCCACCCTTGGTATATGGGGCCAGCGTCCTACCCACTGAGCCACAGATGCCACCCAGTAACAAGTTCTTTTTAAATGTGACAAACACAACTCTCTGCAGATAGCACTTACTTATGACAAAAGTTTTACTTTAGCAATTTGCAATCAAGTGACATTCTTGTGAAACGATATTCATTCTTCTTCACCACGACTTTTTTTGCATTTGTAGTTTTTTAAGAATTATTGAGATATAAGCTGTATTTATCATAAAACATACCTATTTCTACAATTCCATGATTTGTAATGACTTTATTGAGCGATGTAATCATCACTATAAAGCAATTTCAAAACATTTTTTATACCCACATATAAGATCCCTCAGGCCATTTACAGTTAACCCCTGTTTCTCTCATTTCAGCCCCAGACAATCATAAATTTACTTTCTATTTCTATAAATTTGCCTTTTATGGACATTTCATATAAATGGGGTTATATAATATACGGTCTTGGGAGTCTTCAGCTTGACTTGATGAAATAAAACTAGAGATTTTCTTTAGGCCTTTAAGAAAATTGCACATTTAAGGAAATATATTAGCTTTCAAATAAAATATTACAGTAAATCCTATTTAACGTCTTTAAAGACTAAAAATATTAACCATCTTCTCTATTTAAGTTCTAAAATTCAAAACTACTGACTATAATATTATAGCTTTGGAAATATGAAAAAGATAATTTATTTCACCACTTGAAACAGATAACAAACAAAAGGTTGGTTCTTTGAAAAGATAAATAAAATTAATAAGCCCTTGGGCAGATTAACTAGAAATAAAAAAGTAGGATCTCTAATAAGGTCAATCAGAAACAAAAAAGGGGAAATAACAATGGATAACTCAGAGATATAAAAGATCATCACTGAATACTACAAAACATTCTATGCCCAGAAATTTACAAATGTGGAAGAAATGAACTAATTCTTGGAAGCACACCACCTCCCTAGACTCACCAGGAAGAAACAGAAGTCATGAACAGACTAATATTGAGCATCAAAATTGTAACAACAATAAAAAAGCTTCCCACAAATAAAAGTCCTGAACCAGTTTCACGCCAGAATTCTGCCAAACCTTAAAAAAGGAGCTCGTATCTATATTGCAGAACCTATTCCAAAACATTGGGAAGGAGGGAACGCTCCCCACCTCCTTCTACGAAGCAAATATCACCCAAACCAGGAAAGGAGACAACAAAAAAACCCAACAACCACAGACCAATATCATTAATGAATGTTGATTTACAATACTCAATAAAACCTTTGCAAACAGAATTCAGGTGCACATCACAAAAATAATTCATCATGACTGGGTGAGCTTCATCCCAGGGATGCAAGGCTGGTACAACACACGCATCTGTAAATGTAATTTACCACATTAACAGAAGCAAAAGCAAAGGCCATATGATCCTCTCAATAGATGCAGAAAAAGCATTTGACAAAATTCAGCATTGTTTTTTGATAAGAACATTTAAGAAAATAGAAATAAATGGGACATTTCTTAAACTGATAAAAACCAACTACAATAAACCCACAGCCAACAACATATCGAATGGAGAAAAACTGAAAGCATTTCCACTTAGAAAGAGAACCAGGCAAGGATGTCCACTGTCATTACTGCTATTCAACATAGTGCTGAAGTCCTAGTTAATACAATCAAGCAAGAGAAAGATTTAAAAGGTATCCAAATAGGGACAGAGGAAGTCAAACTATCACTCTTTGCTGATGATATGATCTGAGACCTAGAAAATCTCAACCACGGGAATTCTGGAAGTGATCAAGAAATATAGTAATGTCTTAGGATATAAATCAAAGCCCACAAATCAGTAGCCTTCAGAAATACACCAACAACAGTCAAGTTGAGAACCAAATCAAAGATTCAAAACCCTTTACAGTAGCATCAAAGAAGATCAGTATTATTAAAATGTGTAAGCTACTTAAATCAATCTACAGATTTAATGCAATCCCTATTAAAATACAGATGTCATACTTTAAAGATCTTGAAAAAATAGTCCTACATTTCACATAGAACTGGAAAAAGAAAACCCTAATAGCCAGCACAATCTATGAAATAAGAACAAATCTGGAGACATCACATTATCGAACTTCAGGTTATACTACAAGCCTATAGTGGTAAAATCATCATAGGATTGGCATAAAAGTAGAGATGTGGTTCTATGGAACTGAACAGATAACCTAGAGATGAAACCAGCCTCACATTGCCATCTTTGATAAAGCAAACAAAAGCATATACTGGGGTAAAGAATTCTATTTAATACGTGGTTCTGGGAGAACTGGTTAGCCATGTGTAAAAGGACTAAACTGGACCCACACCTCTCGCCACTTTCAAAAATTAGCTAACAATGGATAAAAGATTTAAATCTAAGACATGAAATGATAAAAACTATAGAAAAAAGTGTGGGGAAAACTCTGAATCTTCTTGGCTTAGGAAAAGAATTTATGAATAAGACCCCATTAACAAATTGCAGCAACAACAAAAATAAATAACCTGGACCCGATCAAGCTAAAAAGCTTCTGCACAGCTAAGGACATGATCAACAAAGTAAAGAGACAGTGTTCAAAATGGGGGAGATATTTGCATGCTATGAGTCTGACAAAGGGTTAATAACCAAAATCTACAAAGAACTCAAGCAAATATACAAGAAAAGAGCAAACAACAACATTGAAAACTGGGCAAGAGATATGAACAGAATCTATTCTCATCAGCACAAATGGCCAACACAACAAACACATTAAAAAATGCTCATCATCTGTAATTATAGAGAAAAGCAAATCAAAACCACTTTGAGATATCACTTAACCCCAGTGAGAATGGTCCACATCACAAAGTCCCAAAGCAACAGATGCTGCGTGGGTGCAGGGAGAAGGGGACGGTCACGCATTGCCGGTGAGGCTGCAAACTAGTACATCTTTTATGAAAAGAAGTATGGACAGCACTCAAAGAACTAAAAGTAGACTTCCCATTTGATCCTGCACTCCCATTACTAGGTATCTGCCCAAAAGAAAAAAGTCATTTTACCATAAAAACATTTGCACTTGAATGTTTATCATAGCTCGATTCACAACATCAACGATGTGGAAACAACCCAAGTGCCCATCAACCCAGGAATTGTGGTATATATGTATACCATGGAATAAAATTCAGACATCAAAAATGGAGATTTTGTATCTTTTGTAACACCCTGGATGGATTTGGAGCACACTCTCCTAAGTATCACAAGAATAGAAAACAAGCATCCCATGTACTCAGTAGTAAGTTGAAACTAGTAGAGTAAAAACCACCTGCTCCCATGAGAGAAAAACTCAGTTAAATTCACGAGGGGAATTTGAGCGAGGGAGTTTAGTAAGTTCCCACCCAACAGTACAATGCCCGGGGATATGGCACGCTTCCCAAATGAGGGACGCAACTACAGCTCAGACTTGATCTCACAAATGCAAACAATGAAACCTAATCACATTTACCCTTCTTTTAATCTGAAATAAAATTAAAAAAAGAAACAGAATAGCTACCTCTGATGCTTCAAATCATTTTAACACCTCCAGCTGTTATACAATGCAAAGCTTTTCTCCATTTTTAATAAAGATGTATAACTTTCCCTTCCAGAAAAGTTTTTAAACGGCCGCTTTCTTAACACATTATGTAATACCTGCAGTTTAGTTCTTGTGATAGTTTTTACCCAGTGCCGTTAAAAGGAATAAAATATCTGGGTAGTGGCGTGGTGACTCACACCTGTGATTCTAGCACTCTGCAAGGCCAAGGCCGGTGGATCACCTAAGCTTAGGAGTTTGAGACCAGCCTGAGTGAGATGAAACTCAATCTCTACTAAAATAAAAATATTAGCTGGGTGTGGTGGTGGAGCCTGCAGTTCCAGCTACTTGGGAGGCTGAGGCAAGAGGATCATTTGAGCCCAGGAGTTTGAGGTTGTTGTGAGCTAAGAGGCCATGGCACTTTAGCCTATGGCAATAAAAGTGAGACTCAGTCTCAAAAAAAAGAATATCCAGTGTAATAAGAAGAACTGGAAGGTTCAAACCTTGCTTAAGGGATATGCCTGTTCAATAACCTCTTCATTTCTGCCAGTGCCTCTGAAATCATCAATCAGTGTACTGTACTTTCACTATGAAGGACAAACATTCATTCTTTTAATAAAGGTATGTCAGACTAAAATTATGTTTTTCAGTTTACTGTGAATTCTAGTAACATGCATATCTTTATTACAAAAAATATATTTTAACAGCATTTTTGAAATTGCTGCTGTCAGTGTTAGGTGACAGAGACCATGAAATGAAATGAACAAGTCGCTAGGCACTTTCATCTCTGGCTTTCGATTAGGTATAAAGCAGACCCCTCCACTGAGGCCTATCAAGCTCAAGAGATGTACATTCTTCAACTTTTCTCTTGAAGCCGTTCTAATTGTGACAGAAAGATGCTATAAACATTAGAAAAATGACTGTTGTTTGTCATCCTCAGTGCCAATTTTAAACATTTGTAGAACAAGTAAGTTATTAATCTGAATAATATTCCACCGTAGAAATCAGCCGACAAGTAATAAAGGACATTCAACTCTTTTTTGGACTCTCAAACCATCTCATTTTAAAATGTGCCATTCCTTTAAGCTTTTATTTTTACTAACACTATCCGAATTATAAAGAAATAAATGAACACTTGCTCGTAACAATTCATATTTCTATTACACCTCAAGAAGCAATGGGACTATGTGTAAAATTTAAAACTAGGGGAAAAAAGATGAAGTGAGTTAGTCTGGAAAAAAAAATACTGCAACAAAGTCTAAACCCATAAAATTTAAAGTTATCCAAAAAAGATTGTTAATGATCCCAAATTACTTCTCTTCTCAAAAGCCACCAAAATCAACCTTTACCTCATTGTTGAAAAATCACAGGATACTTCATCATTCAGAAAATCTCAGTACATACAGGTTCTTTGTTGGTTTTATTGATGTTATTAACCAATGTGGTAATTCTGCTGAAAACCAAACTCTTATGTATACTCGTGCTACCCTGATTGCCAGCAGGAGGGTTTTTTTTTTTTTTTTGCTTGCAAAATAAATCAGACTTACCAGGTCACAGGCCAAACAAAAATAGATTTTGCTGACTGATTGTTTTGGTCTTTTTCAGAGAGCAACAAAAAAAATCTCAGGATTAGGTAAAGTCCAGCTTCAATGCTTCTTGGCAATTACTTGAAAATACTGGGAAGCCTCAGCATATACTGTATCCATCACCAGGAGCATAAATATGTACTCAATACATACTGCCAACCTTTGTATTCAAGATTGGGGCACATAGGAAGTTGTTAGGAGAAGATTTAGAGAAAGTAATAGTTGTGTGTATTTTGTTCAATAGCCAATAACTTGTTTTGGCAAGTAGCTGCCAATGAAAACATCTTCCTAATTTCATTTTTGCAATGAAAATTGGCATAATACATATTTTATGACTTCAAAGATACATAAGGGTTTAAAATTCATTTTTAGTTGTATTATTTTAAGTATATCCAATTGTCTTTTGATATTTTGTCTCATAATACACCTCACAAGGAGGTAAATTAAAAGTAAAAAACAAAAATCTCTTTGCAGATATGTGAATAAATCTATGACTAGAGACAGGAAGTTGAAAAAGTTTCTGCAGATGGTGGGTAGGAAGGTATGAGACAGATGATGATGTTCAACCTACACTTTTAAGGTTGTTTGGCTGTACTTTAAAAAGCTGAATATAAGAAATTTGTAAATATCATTTTTTTTTTTGAGGTAGGGTCTCATTCTGTCACATGGGCTAGAATGCATTGGTACCATCAAGTTCACTGCAACCTCAAAGTCCTGGGCTCAAGCAATCCTCCTGCCTCAGCCTTCCAAGTAGATGACAAATGTGTATTTTTTACTGAGTCTATAACATTCTAACCAGAGGAACAAACAGTAGCTAGAGCACTAGTTAGCCGTGCCTTCCCTCCATAATCTTGCTTCTTGGTTTGTATCTCAGAAACACAAATTCATTCTCCAAAACAGAAAGTTCTATTCTTGTTACTTTTAGAAGCAAGGAATTTTTTTCCTTCATTTTCTGATTAGATGAATAAAATAATATAAACAACTAACATCTGAAGTTTTCATTATCTCACTTAAGGCTTTCTTGATGTAATTCTTTACAAAGTAGTTTGGTAAGATAATATCTACACTAGCTCTTGTCACCTACCCACTTGACCCTGGTTTTTAAACCAGAGAAGAACACTTTTAAAAGACCTAGTGTTTGGTCCCTTATTCTTTTCTTAACTCTTCCTCATTGGCCAAGGCTGATACCCCCACTGCTTAGGACCTTCCCCTCCGCTGTGCAGATGGTGCCGGCCCAGCACTGTTCACAGAGCGTAACGTGAAGGGTGTCCTTGTAGTTGGTGCACGGCCCAATCTGCCTGCATGAGGTGGTGCCACTTGGCCTTTGGATTCCCTCCTAGAGGTCCTTGTTCTATTCTCTCTGGGCTTGCAACATCAACTTCTTCCTCTCTACTGGCTTTGCTCATTAAGCACATAAACCTACCTACACGCAGTTCATTAAAAATATTGTAATACTCCAAGTGAAACAAAATAAACATTAAAAAACTGCAATCCTGACTTCCAGACAACGCAGAGGCACTTTCTGCACCACGTCACTAGTTCTGATGCAACTTCCTGTCTGGTGGTCACATTTGACTTTTGACCTCGCCGTTGCTTTCTTTTTCCACTTCTGGGAAGCTGTCGAGAGGCTCTGAGAAAGGGGCAGTGTTCGACATACAGTTGTAGGCTTTCCTACCATACAGCCTCTAAAAAACCAGACTGTCCCGAATGCCTGGTAATAGAATTGTTACCATTACACCAAGAAGGTTGGGAAGGCACCAAAATCTGCACGTGGCGTGTGCCCAGGCAAACTTCGAGGGGAAAGTGCTGCAAGACCTCAAGTTCTTATGAGGTTATCTAAATCAAAAAAACATGTCAGCAGGGCCTATGGGGGATCCATGCATGCTAAGGGTCAAGCACGCTTTCCTTATCGAGAAACAGAAAACGTAAAAGTGTTGAAGACACAAGTATAAAGTCAGCAAGCTAAAATAGAAAATGAAGCTTTCTTGAGTAATAAAAATTGAAAGACTTAAAAAAACATAATTCCAGTCCTTTCTGGACTAAGTCCTCCTGTAAGCAATAGCTCAGTCCCTCATACTCATTTAAGGAACAAAGACTTACCCCTGTCTCCTCATTTTTAGTAACCAACCATGACTCCATGGAGGCTCTGACTTTGCAATGAATGACCCCAATAGCCTCCATGCTGGGCTCCCAGCACCTCTTATTCTTCCCTTTAATTTTTCCCTCCTCATTGTTGTCATCTGTTTATATCATTTTCCTACACAGCTTCTGTGACTGTTTAGTATATTATATATAGATATAATATATATTATATACATATAGCTTTCTTTCTTTTATTTCTGCAATTACATCCCATTCCTTTCAAGAGAAAATCAGAACTTAATATGGGATATAGTTTTTCCTGACCTGACCTCTTTGGTCTCCTACCCACCTTTACCCTTCCCTACGTTTTACATTCTAGAACCCAGATGTTCTGAACCTGCCACTGCCCGTGCAGTTCTTCTCCACACTGTCCTCACTGCCCTGAATGTCCTTGCACGTATTTTTCCTTCCAAGTGCACCCTTATCTCTGTTTCTCTGCCTGATAAACTTCTACTTATCCTACCGACCTCAGTTCAAAAGTTGTGCTCTCTTGGAAACCTGCTCCCCGCTCTTCGTCCTGTGCCCTTCCTCCGTCCTCGTCGTCCTATGAATTGTATTTTACGTTTCTCAAGGAAAGCATCTGAATCTTATTTAAGATTTTATCACTAGCCCATTTCACAGTGGCTGGTACATAATAAGCACCTAGTAAGTATGTCTTTCAAGATTATTATTAAATTTTTATTCACTTTTCTTTTGTCTCCCTAAGAGCAGGACTTAGGTCTCTCCAGTAGACACCACATAACTAGATCTCAATAAAGATTAATATCTCTTGAAGAAACCAACATTATAACTGCCCCCAAACTTCCCCTCCTCCATCTAAACTGCATGCTGATTTCCTAATATACCAATTCCCCATCATACCTATCACGCTCCCCTATGGAGCTCAAACTTCCACTGGCCTCCTGTTACCTACAGGAGGAAACCAGGCTTCTCCCACTGCAGTCCTTTTGCATTTGTTATAGCCTCTGCCTGGAATGCTCTTCCCTTGGTCTTCCCAGACTCCTCCTCCTCCTGTCTCAGGTTGGGCCTCACCTGATGATCCAAACTAAAATGATCTTCCCAGTCTGTTACATTAACCTGGGACAGTTCCTTAATGCCCCTCATTTATCAGAGCTGATAAATATCATCTTCCTCCAGGCCTTTTCTATGGTATCTCGTTATTGCTTTCCCCCTTAGATGTAAGGCTCATCCACAGTGGCCTGACTGGCTCTGTTCTCTGCTGCTTCTCCTGTCTTAAAGTAGTTACTGGAAGGAGATGAACTGCCTGGTTTGTTCAATGAATGAAAGACGGAATGCAAAAATGCCTGAGTTGGGCCTTCAAGATCCTTGACGCCCTGGCCTCACTCCACCTTTCCCAGCCTTATCTCCAACTAATTCCAGTTCACTCTTTCCAAAATGCCCCTTTTGCCTCCTAATTGGACCTATTGACGTTACCCTTATCATCTTTCCCACCTAAATTATCTTCATTTTTTCAATCCAGCTCAAATTCCATGTCTTCTATAAGGCAGTCCAAAGTGGGCAAGCTACTTAACTACATTATTTCTTTACTTAATGACTTAAGTTAGTTTGCAAGAGTTGGCTCTAGGACAACTTTGATCTCCACTTTAAACAGCAAATAATATTTTTTTCTTTCTTTCTTTCTTTTTTTTTTTTTGAGACAGAACCTCAAGCTGTCACCCTGGCAGAGTGCTGTGGCATCACAGCTCACAGCAACCTCCAACTCCTGGGTTCAAGCGATTCTCTTGCCTCCGTCTCCCAAGTCGCTGGGATTACAGGCGCCCGCCACACACCTGGCTATTTTTTGGTTGCAGCCATCATTGTTGTTTGGTGGCCCCAGGCTGGATTCGAACCCGCCAGCTTAGGTGTATGTGGCTGGCGCTTTAGCCGCTTGAGCCACAGGCGCCGAGCCAGCAGATAATATTTTCTATTGAACATACTGTGAAAAGGTATCCAAAGAATAACTGTTTAAATAACTCTTTATGGCTGGGTGGAGCAGCTCACACCTGGAATCCTATCACTTTGGGAGGCTGAGGCGGGTGGATTGCGTGAGCTCAGGAGTTTGAGACCAGCCTGAGCAAGAGCAAGACCCCATCTCCCCTAAAAATAGAAAAACTAGTGGGGCATTCTGGCGAGTGCCTGTAGTCTCAGTTACTCAGGAGGCTGAGGCAAGAGGATCACTTGAGCCCAAGAGTTTGAGGTTGCTGTGAGCTATGACACCATAGCATTTGGTCCAGCGTGACAGAGCAAGACTCTGTCCCAGAAAAAACAAACAAACAAATAAATACATAACTATATAAATAACTCTTTAACTGTGAGCCCAGAATAGTCTTATTGATTAACTAACATGTTTCAATCCAGAAAACAGAAAACTGAGAACATTTCTGTGATAAGAACTGTTGATATGCTGTTGACTCCAGTGGCAGGTACCGGCAGACCTACATACCTCACTGTGGGCCTGTACGTACATCAGGGTGGATCATTCAACAGGTAGTGTATGGGCAAAGAGAACATGCCAACCTGGAGACCAGCCTGGCACCACCTGCATCCTCTGCTGAGTTCACATCTTCCGAGCAGGGTTTTCTACGACGGGGCCACAGGCTGACCTGAGGGATGCCATCCGATAGGTCTGGTTGTGGTACCCTGTGGGCCTGAACAGACCCCTCACTCCTGGACTTCGGGATCTAGAAAATAACATTTTTTTAAAAAAGAGAAAGCAAAAAAGATAAATTTAAAAATGTTTTAAATTAAGTTTTCAGAAAAAAGACAATTCATTCCAATTTGCTAATTATCCAATGCATTAATAACAGCCCAGAAAATATCAAGCTTGGCACAGAATTTAAAATACATATAAAAATCATTACATAGCAAAGGGCACAGGTTGAGGAGATACTAATATTGCCAAGGGGAACTTCCAAACTGTATATAGCCCAGATCCTTCTCTGGGATTCTGACACAAATCTTCCCCAGGCCTACCCCTCTTTAGAATAACCATTTGATGTAAATGAGAAATGATGGGCATTTATCAGCCTGGCAACCTGGAGTGAAGGGAAAAAATAGTTGGAGAACGGCAGGTAAAAAAAGGCTGAGAACCATTGAAATAAAGAAAATCAATGTCAGAAAATGTCAGAAGAGTGACCAGAAATATTTACTACCAATGCAAAATACACAAGTTGCTGCTGGCTTCTATTGTAATTCTCTTTTGTAGGGCTAAATATTTGGTGAAGGTAAAAAACAGGAAAAACACAATCTCTTTAGTTCTATATCTCTGGAAGCACTGGCAACACACAGGTGTCCCAAAGAATACAGGATGTACTGATTTTTCAGACTACATGTGAAGTTCTACTTCTCCCAATCCCAGAAATATCCTCATGCTCTTTTATTTTAGATCAGAAAGAATATGAATACAATCAATAATCTTTAATATTTGTAGGTATAAAAATATGATGTCAGAATTGCAGGAAAAAATCCAAATGCTTAGATTCCTTATGTTTGTTACACTGGAAGATTCCTTTTGTCTCTAGGACTTTTCCCAGGCTTGTCCTCACACCCAGAATATCATCTGTTTGTCGCTGGCCACTCACCAACTGCCTACGAGCAAACCTCCCCTAACATCCCATGGGACTGAGATAATTCTGTTGCCCCTGGAATTTCCCTAATCTCAGGTCTTTGTGACCTTTCCCAGCTTGGAATCCCTGCGACACACCACCCACGTAGCCTACCCCTGATTGCACGTTGTCTGATACCGTCACGGTGGTTGTCCTGTGCTTCCAGGTTATATGGCCTCAACTAGATCTCTAGAGAGAGATTAGAGCCTCCTCTTCTTCTTATTTCTCCTTTTTCTTCTTTCTCCCCTTCTTGTTCTTTTTATTATTATTATTTTTAACATTGTTTAAACATAAAGGCTAGGAACGTTTTAGATCTATTAATAAATAAATATTGCCGTAACATCCTTTCAGCTACCAAATAGTCTCAATATACTGTCCTTGAGGCTAGTATAATAGACAATTAAAAAAGTAATATGGGAACAATTATTAACATAAATACTGAATAAATTCATGCCTCTGTGAGGATTACATAAAAAATAATATGTGAATAAATATGTGCAATTATGATTTGTTTGTTAAAAATAGTATCAATTAACAGTAAATGTCAAATAGTGCAAACAAAATACACAAACATGATTTGGGAAAAAGTTACATGTAGCACAGAGCAAAGTGATCACTCACTAAATGCTAGCTTTTATCACTATTGTTGTTATGTAGAATGTTCCCAAATCCCACGACTGTCAACTGTTCGTGGCATTTCTCTGAAGAGCATTTGTTAAGCTCATGAAAATCAAGGAAAGCAAGGAAAAATTTGAAAATTTTTGAACTTAAAAAAAACATTTCTAGTCCATAATATTTGCCAAGATTACTTTTTGCTGACAAAAATTGTATATATCAGATATAAAATGTTTCAAGCTATGTATACACTATGGAGTGGTGAAAGTCAACTCACCATCGCATGCATTAGCTCACATACTTTCTTTGCGTGTGTTGAGAAAACTCACAATTTACTCTCTTAGAAATTCTCAAGAGTGTCAACATTGGCTGGGCACAGTGGCTCATGCCTGTAATCCTAGCACTCTGAAAGGCTGAGGCTGGCGGATTGTTTAAGATCAGGAGTTAGAGACCAGACCGAGCAAGAGTGAGATGCTGTCTCTTCTAACAAAAGAGAAAAACTAGCCAGGCATGGTGACACATGACACATTCCTGTAGTCCCAGCTACTTGGGAGGCTGAGGCAAGAGGATCACTTGAGCCCAGGAATTTGAGGTTGCTGTGAGCTATTATGCCATAGCACTCTATCCAGGGTGACAGAATGAGACTTGGTCTCAAATAATAAATACACAAAAATGCCAACATTACTTTTTAAAAAGAAATATTAAGATAAATAGTAGGAGAACATGCCAAGTATAAATTTGTATATGCCATTTCATAGAGGGTTCCCTTTTGAATATAGTTATTTTTCATAAGAATAGAGATTAAAAAAATCAATTTAAGCACTGAGAAAACAATAGGATTTCAAACCTATTAGCTAAAAATCTCACATTTAGACTTAGCTCTCAACATTAAAGCAAGCACAGGAGTAGTTGTTGACAATATTTCATAGCATTAAAACAGGGAGACAATGTTTCAGGTTCAGTGATAAATTGCTGAATGAATTACAGAGCTCCAAACTTACATAAAGGTGAAATATTCTAAGAAAAAAAGGTAATTTGCAGCTTATTCCATCTGTCTGGTTATATTAAAATAGCCTTTCTAATGCACATCACTCAGAACTCAGGCACCAGCAAGGGCACCCGTTCCACTGTGTCTTAGAGTATTTTTGCGATGATATAATTTCTATAGAAATAACATGGACATGATTGTCATTAACCAAGTACTTTAACATATAAACTTGTTCTTTATATATCAAAGGAGTACAAAGAACTGAGCTTGAGAAAATACCACACGGAGTTTATGAAAGAGCAGGATTGCGGGGGAAGGGAGGGTAGCTCAGTAACTCTCAGACTACTACAACTGTGAAAAATACATACATTATTTCAAAAGGAATGAAGGTTTTCAAAGATGACTAATGGTATCTTTGTGCGTTTTTTTTTTGTCTGAGACTGAGTCTCACTCAGCAGCCCTGGGGTTGAATACCCTGGCATCATAGCTCACAGCAACCTCAAATTCCTGGGCTCAAGAAATCCTCTTGCCTTAGCCTCCATAGTAGCTGGGACTACAGGTGCCCACCACCACACTGGCTAGTTTTTCTTTCCTTTTTTTTTTTTTTTTTTCAGACAGAGTCTCACTTTGTCACCCTCGGTAGAGTGCCGTAGCATCATAGCTCACAGCAACCTCCAGCTCTTGGGCTTAGGCGATTCTCTTGCCTCAGCCTCCCAATTAGCTGGGTAGTTTTTCTATTTTTTTAGTAGAGACAGGGGTCTTGCTCTTGCTTAGGCTGGTCTCGAACTCAGGCAATCCACCCCCTTGGCCTCCCAGACTGTTAGGATTACAGGCATGAGCCTCTGTGCCCGGCAATATGTCTTTTTGAAGATGTACCTTGGAGACGACATCTTCACTATAGAAATGACTATTGGAAAAAATGAGAACATGATAAAATTTAAAAACCTGCCGTCTTACTGATGTAATTAATTTTAATTCACATATAGTACTGGAGGAAAAAAAAAAACATGTTCATTACTTTTGCTGGAACTGAGCTCTTTAGAAATGTATGATTTGAGCCAAAATAAATTTATAATATTTCCGGTCTTATAATATAGGTAGAGGGAATAGTTTTATGTGTCTGCTTCTGGGTATCCTGATCGGAACACACATAGTGTAGTGTTGAATTAAAATTTAAATCAGTAGTCAAAATCTTAAAATCTTAAAAATGATTGAAGGCACTCCATTGAAGGTGGCACTCGCAGTCCCTTGTCATCACTGAACTCTCTGAGGAGGAGTGTCTGACTCCAGTCAGCCAAGGCTAGGGACACAGGTGGGGGTGTTATCACAGTGTGGCTTTAAAAGCAATGGCTCTCAGTCAGAGCCGATTTCGTCTAGAGATATGTCACGAAGGAGACAAGTGTGTGCTGCTGGAACGGAGGAGGCGGAGGCCAGCAAGGTTATGAACCTTCCACAATGCACGGGACAGCTTGCCTTAAAAAGGGGTATCCGCTTCGAAGTTATCAGTGGTCCTGAAGAAAGTCCTGCTTTAGAGGAACAAGCAGGAAGAAGCCTACCGAGGCGACACATCTCTTCCTGCTCCTCTGGTTCTATTTTCTCTTTGTGGCTCTGGCATATTAAGACTTAATTGTATTGGCTTGGCGCTATGGCTCAACGGGCTAAGGCGCCAGCCACGTACACCTGAGCTGGCGGGTTCGAATCCAGCCCGGGCCCGCCAAACAACAATGACGGCTGCAACCAAAAAAATGGCCGGGCGTTGTGGTGGGCGCCTGTGGTCCCAGCTACTTGGGGGGCGGAGGCAAGAGACTCGCTTGAGCCCAGGAATTGGAGGTTGCTGTGAGCTGTGATGTCATAGCACTCTACCCAGGGTGACAGCTTGAGGCTCTGTCTCAAAAAAAAAAAAAAAAGACTTAATTGTATCAAGATGATATGAATTTAGCAGAAGTGGGCCAAGGAGGCCATCGGGTCTGCCTTGTCTAGGTAAGAGTCACTACCGGCTCTACCAGGTTCAGGTAAGCGCTGCTGGGCAGGGGACTCCAAACAGGGTCAAAAGCCCTGATTGTCACAGGTGCAGTCACTGTGCATGGGAAGACGAGTCCAGACTCCCTCATAACCTGCCTGCAGCTGCAAAATGACTGGGGCTTTGGGGTACAGACTGGGGTGATCAGCTTTCGCTTTCCACTGGAGTTATAACTGATGTCCACGAGTTTGCACCGCACTTTGCTTCTTTAGTCATGTCTTCATTTCTTTAGTTATCTCGTAAATTTCGTACTTGAGAAAAATGATAAAGTCCTGTAGACCGTCTGTGAAAACCACTTCACTCCTTAGAGTTCTGCCATGGGCTCTTTCAGATAAAGATCCAGGTACATGCTGTGTAATTTATGTGCACAACTAAAATACAAACAATTCCAGGAATCTTCAGAAGAGCGCATTCCACGCATGTGTTTGCAGGTTTGCAGTCGTTCTAATTGTAGCGTTTTGAGGTTGTTTAGTATTTAAGATGTCATGGGAGTTGAAACAAAAGAATGTCCTTTGAGAAAGTAAAATTAGAAAATGTTCTTTTAAACCCGTGTGCTGCTGCTGTTATGAATAAACATCTAGTGTATACTTATTCTGGGCCAGGCATAGTTCTGAGAGATTTACCTAAACCAATCCCTTTAACTCTCTCAACCATCCAGGGAATCAGGAACTATTATCATTGTCATTTTGAAGATGAGGACGCACAAAGAGTTTGAGTTACTTGTCCCAGTGAGTTAGTGGCAAAGTTCCAGTTAGAACCAAGATAGGCCTTTGTCACGGTGTTTCACCTTAGTCTGTACATTTGGTTACATGCTAAATGTGAGAAATGCAAGAAGGAATGGAATTTCTCGATGAAAGTTGTGCTACCTTTCGTAATACAACCCATTTTCTCTTTCTTTTTTTTTTTTTTTCTTTCCCTGGTTGTAGTTAAAACCTTTTCTTTAAGCTTATTTCCCTGGCGCTGGCTGGACCATTCTAGCAATATAGCCTTAGGAAAAAGTCAGATTCGAGGATAAAACTAGACAAAAGGTATATTTATCATATTTTTTATGTTATTTCTAACAGAGCAAGAATGTAAGGATTCTAAATAACCAAATTACTATAATAGGTAAATTATGACGAAGGGTTATTCAGCCATTAAAATATCTAAAAAGTTTTTTGTTTCTTTTTTAGTGATAAGGTCGCACTCTGTTACCCAGGCTGGAGTTCAGTGGTGTGATCATAGCTCACTGCGGCCTCAAACTCCTGGGCTCAAAAGATCCTCCCACCCAAGCCTCCCAAGTAGCTGGGACTACAGGCATGTGCCACCATGCCTCCACCAAGTTTTTAATGACACCCTAAAATACTTTTGTTATGATATAAAATATGATGTCAGTTAGCAAATAAAATGAGTAAGGAGTTAGATATATACCTCCAATAAAACTACAATCATTATCATAATTAAACTGCGCATGAATTTCAAAAGTCCAAAAACAAATTCTGGCTGGGTGTGATGGCTCTTGCCTGGAATCCTAGCACTCTGGATGGCCGTCGCAGGTGCATTGCTTGAAGTCAGGAATTTGAGACCAGCCTGAGCAAGAGCAAGACTCCATCTCTACTAAGAATAGAAAAACTAGCTGAGCATGGTGGTGGGCATCTGTAGTCTCAGATACTCAGGAGGCTGAGGCAAGAGAATTAAGAGTTTGAGGTTGCTGTGGGCTGTGATACCATAGCATTCTGCCAAGAGCTTTAACAAAGTGAGACTCTATTGCAAACAAACAAACAAACAAAAAAGAAAAAAAAAAGAAAAGAAAAAGAAAGAAAGAAAGGAATGTCCGAGGAGGACGTCTGGGGAGAGGCTTTCTGAGCGGAAGAGCAGGCAAAGGCGCTGAGGAGGAAGCATGATGCATGAGTTTGGGGACCAGCAAGGAGGTCTCTGCAGCTGGAGCTGGATGAGCCTGGGGGAGAAAGGCAGCAGACGGGGGAGCTGAGCCACAGGAGGCCCAGATCATGGAGTCCACTAAACATTTTGGCTTTTACTCTAAAGGAAACAGAAGACTTATGGTAGATGCTGAACAGAGGGGTGATCCGACTTTCATTTTTAAAGGACCCTCCTGCAGCGTGGAGAGTGAGTGTAGAGGTGAGTGGATGCGAGGGGGCTGGCGGGAGGTAACTGAGATGCTGTTGGCTTTGACTAGAAAGGTGGTGAGAAGGGATGAGCTTGAGGGCATATTTAGAGGTGGAGCTGGCAGGATGTGCTCATGGTTTGGACAGACGTGTGGGGCAGGTAGGAGCCAAGGAAGACTGCAAGGTTGGCCTGGGCATTGAGAGGCTGGGACTGCCATTAGGGAGTTGGGAAGGATGGCAGGGGGTGCAGGCTGTGGAGAGGAAATCGGGAGTTTGGCTTTGGATAAGCTAAGGCTGAGATGCCCGTAGGACAGCCAGGTGGAGACGGAGTCAGAGTTGAGAGGCCTGAACTAAATATACAAATTTGGGAGCCATACATCTGTAGATGGCTTTGTAAAACCAAGCGATTAAAAGTCATCATGGAGGGATGAAGCTAGATAGAGAAAGGAAGAGGACGAAGAACTGATTCCCAGAGTGCTTCAAGGTGTAGAGGTTAGAGAGAGAAGACCCAGTTGGGGAGATCTAGAGTGCAAGTGAGGGAGAGAGAGCGCCAAGCAAGGGAGTCCCTGACAGGCCAAGGGAAGGGTCTCAACAAGGAAACACAGGCACCTTCCGAGCCAGCAGGTCAAGAAACATCCCCATGAAGACTTTTACATGAATGTTCATGGAAGATGTTTTCATAACAGCCAAAAAGTAAAAACAACTCAACTGTCCATCACTTGTGATAGACAGGTGTGGATAAGCAAAATTTGGTATATTTACCCAATGGAATAATTGCAGTCATAAAAAAGAATGAAGTAGGGTTATAAGATGTAACATATATGAACCTTGAAAACATTATGCTAAGTGAAAGAAGGCAGAATCATAAAAACCTGTATGACTTCATTCATATGAAATGTCCAGAGCATGCAAATGGGTAGACACAGAAAGGAGATGAGTGGCTACAAGGGAAGGTGTGATGGGAAGTAACTACAAATAAGCACAGAGCTTCTTCTGAGGGTGATGAAATGTTTTATAGACAGAAGTGATGCTGACTGCACAACTCTACCTCAAAAACTGCCGAATTGTAATTTTGATGGGTGAATTTCACAGTGATGAATTACATCTCAATAAAGCTGCTCCTTAAAAAAAGGAAGAAGAAACCAAGCTTGTCAAATGCTGCTGACAGGATGAATAAGATGAAATTTGAGAAATGACCATGGAGTTTGGCAATGAGCTGTTTGCATTTTGTAGTGAGGATTAGAGTGGAATTCAGAGAAGAGAAAAGAGGAAGGGAGAACAGTGTAATTCTTTTGAGCAGTTTTGTTGTAAAGAATAGCAAAGGAAAGGGGTGATTTTACTAAAGAGGGCTGGGAGTCAAAGGAGAAGTTTTTGTTTTGTTTTGTTTTTTCAAAATAAAATGGAAAACGTTACAGCACATTTCTAGGCTAATGGAAACGATTCAGGGAAAAGACCTAAAACTGATGACCCAGGAGAGGGAAGAGGAAGGAAGGAATTGGGAGGAGAGAGTTCTTGAGTGGTCCAGAGGGGGTGGGATTAGGCAGACAGAGGAGGGGCCCATCTACCCTGAGAAAGGGAGGGAGGGAGACAGGCAGGAGGAGGTAAAGAAAGAAGGAAAGAAGGAAGGGACAGAGGGAGAGAGGGAGGGTGGGAGGGAGGGAGGGAGGACCCTGTGGGCTCAGATGCAGGTGGGGACAGAAGTGAGGGCGGGAGCAGGTGGATGTTCTCTCTTGATGTTCTCCGTGAAACATAAAGTAAGGTCACCATCTGAGTGTAAAGGGTTGAAAATGGGCACATTGAAGGTTTAAGGGCCAAGGAGAACGTATGACACGTTGTTTGCAATAGGAGAAGAGCAGAGGGGCTGACGGAAGCGCAGGAGGACTGCCAGAGCACAGGCACTGCAGGTTGACGGCTACTTCTTGAACGAGACTTCAGCTTAGTTGTGGGTTTGTCCAGCCGCATTCAGCTCCTAAGGCAGGCCAGGAGGGGGCACAGCGTTGGTTTTCCCAGAGGGCTGGTGTTGTAAGGTAGCAGAGACTCTCTCTGAGCTTCTTTGTTCTGGTGTTGTCATTGCTTGTTTCCAGGCATTGTGCTTATTGCAGTGAGGGATCCAGAGTGTGTCTTTCTCATTTTTCTATCTCCTGCCTATAGTCTTTGACATATACGAGGTGACTAATGAATGTTCAATGTTATTTTCCTTATAAAAACAAACTTATTAATTCCTTTGCTGCCTATTCTTTCCCCTCCCTTGCTGCCCCAAACATACAGCTGATGAATCAGTTGGAACAATTACTTATAAATGGTATGTTATACAACTATGATCAGTTTTTCCTACAGGTTTCTTTACATGTAAGTGGAGCAAAATAATATCTTCAAAAGGTAATTACATCTCTTTTCTGAATATTAATCGAATTCATCAAAGCATTGATCAAAAATGAAAATATTATTTCATAATGACATAATGGGTTCTTTTTTTTCACGGCTATCTACTGAATTTGATCTCAAAGACTTCATTGTATATTGTTCATAATAATTTAAAAATGCAAACAACAACAACAAAAACCCTTTTCAAACCCATAGGGGAGTAAATAAATTACTCCAAATCTATATGATTGAATACTATTTATTCATAGTATTATTTTTACCATTAAAAGCGTTACAAAAGTAGGCTCCGTGCCCATTGCTCAGTGACTAGGGCACCAGCCACATACACCGAAGCTGGTGGGTTCGAGCCTGGCCTGGGCCTGCTAAAACAACAATGACAACTGCAACCAAAAAATAGCTGGACATGGTGGTGAGCTCCTGTAGTCCTAGCTACTCAAGAAGCTGAGGCAAAAGAATCGCTTATGCCCAAAAGTTTGAGGTTGCTGTGAGCTGTGATGTCACAGCGCTCTATTGAGGAGACAGTGAGACTCGGTCTCAAAAAAAAGAAAGGCGTTACAAAATTGTATGTATTGATAGAGTACAACATCATTACACATTTTCAAGTTAGAAAAGCAGCTTACAACATGGAATATTTCATATGATTTCCTTATCTGGGGGGAAGATTTTGAGGGTTCTCATAAATGCACAGACAAAACAAAGAGCTAAGGAAATACTCAGAGAGACTGTCAATGTGCTCTCTGTGTGAGAGGACTCCCACGTGTGCTTAAAAACATATCTTATTCTTCTCAGCATAAATATGGAGGGAGGGGAAGGAAATAGAACAGCCTAGGTTTCTCAAAAAAAAGCAAGTTAGACTCAGCGCCTGTAACTCAGTGGGTAGGGCACCGGCCACATACACTGGGGCTGGCAGGTTTGAACCCGGCCCGGGCCTGCCAAACAATGTCAACTACAACAACAATAACAAAAAATAGCCAGGTGTTGTGGTGGGCGCCTGTAGTCCCAGCTCCTTGGGAGGCTGAGGTAGGAGAATTGTTCAAGCCCAAGAGTTTGAGGTTGCTGTGAGCTGTGATGCCACGGCACTCTACCGAGAGCGACCAAGTGAGACTTTGTCTCAAAAAAAAAAAAAAAGTGTAAGTTAACTACTCAGGGAAAGATAAGAATCCTTAGGATTCCATGCTGCAAGACTTCCTATACTGTTCAGGAATAGTTGGGCTGCTTCCTCTGAAAAACTTTTATTTATTTATTTATGGACAGTGTCTCTGTCGCCCTGGGTCGAGTGCCGTGGTGTCACAGCTTACAGCAACCTCATACTCTTGGGCTCATGTGATCCTCCTGCTTCAGCCTCCTAAGTAGCTGGGACTACAGGAACCAGCACAATGCCCTAGGTTTTTATTCTATTTCATTTATTTTATTTTATTTTATATTTAGTAGAGACAGGGTCTCGCTCTTGCTCAGGCTGGTCACTAACTCCTGAGCTCAAGCCATCTCTGCCCGCCTTGACTTCCCAGAATGCTAAGATTATAGGCGTGAGCCAGTTGGCCCAGCTGGAATGCTTTTAGAAATCACTCTTTCATCTATGATTATGGGGAGTAACTGCTACGATTATCTGGGGATCTGTTTGCATGTCTATGATAAATCTGTCAGTGAAGGCACATTTGTGGGGTGGCGGGGAGAAGCACCTCCCACCTTCAGTCAGTAACAGTGAAGGGCTGTTGCATCTGCAGGTTCTCCTGAACGTGTTGTTTGGGGCAACACAACAGCACGTTTGAATTCGCATGTGTGCATCAATGTGTTGTGAGCCTGACTGCCAAAAAGTAATTAAAGGGATAAAACAAATGCTATTTATTCATAATCCAAATTTTCTTTTAATGTAGCCCTTACTGTAAACAAGGAAAGCTGATGGAATGTTTTGTGCCCCTTTTGCCAAACTCCAAATCTGATAAACCCTATCCTCAAAGCCGACTGGAAATTGTGAGGTCAGGAGTCTGGGAGGCCTCCATGGGGGAGCTGCTCATTGTGATGAAGCACGAACCATTCCATGATTTTATAAAATGCCCCTTCGCAATGACTTGAAAGCCATTTTCACTGTCATAAACATAAGTGAACACTTTATTTTACAGCATATTCATAGATAAGAAATTGACTTTGAACTTTTTCTCCCTTTTGTTAGCTGCAAGTCTCTTATCTTCTCTGAGACTCAATTGCCTCGCATCTGTATAATTAAAAACCTATACCTCAAAATTGTTGTAAAAATTAAATAAGATAATTCATATATCATTAGCAAATGATAGAAGTGAGAGCTATTCATTTTCATAATGATATAAAAATAAAGATTAAAGAACTTGGGAAGATATTACTAAACTATCCTAGTGGTTTAACCTTACACAAATCTGACAATTCAATTCAGTAAGCGTTTACCAAATGGCTATGACATGCTGAGCCTTAGGCGAGGCCCGGGCATCAAAATGACACTGGATGTGGTGGATGGTCTGGCAGGAAGACAGACACAGTCCCGAGTAATAAGTATAATTGCAATAATATTAACTACTGAGTGTTTACTATAGGGTAGGCATAATATTTCAGCTCTCTCTCTATTTGCATATATATACATATTTATACATGCATATATTCTCATTTGCAATTTAAAAATCCCTATAAAATAGGTACTATTATTTCCATATTCCAGGTGAGAAAGACACAGAGAATTTAAGGAGCTTCCCCAAGGTCACCAAGATAGTGATGAACTGACTCTGGGGTTTACATTGTGGCAATCTAATTCCAGAGACAGCAATCTCTCTCTCTCTCTTTTTTTTTTTTTTTTGAGACAGTGTTATTCTGTCACCCTGGCTAGAATGCAGTGGCATTATTGTAGTTCATTCTGCAGCCACAACTCCCGGGCTCAAGTGATTCACTTGCCTCAGCCTCCTGAGCAGCTGGGATTACTGGTGTGTACTAGGACAACCAGCTAAGTTTTCTATTTTTAGTAGAGGCAGGATCTTGCTCTTTCTCAGGCTGGTCGTGAACTCCTGAGCTCAAGTGTCACTTTAAAACTTACATAATAAATCACTCTAAAAGTGACTCATTAGATGGAAAGACGAGAGAGGAATTGGTGTGACTTTTTTTTAACCATAAGAATTATGAGAATACACTAGTCTCTTAGGCACAGTTGTAAGAAAAAAATTTTAAACAACAGGGAATATGATTTTGAAGTAAAATAATAAATTCATCTGCTTACAGTCAGGAAATAATTTATACCTTATTGTTATTGTGTTAGTTTTAAAATGACAATATAATTACAAAATATGCCCAAGAGAATATCAAAAAACAATCCGACCATATAAATTCTGAATTTAACATCTGGTAATGATGAACGCAAATAATGAGAATGAGCAGTAAGGATAAAATTTCAGGTGTTTACACTGACTTATGGCAATTGTACTTCTATACTTTTTCTCTAAATGGCCAAATAGTAAAACTATTTAGGCTTCATGGGTTATATGGTCTCTGTTGCAACTGCTTAGCTCTGCTGTTGTGGCTGAGAGCAACCATAGTTAATATCTATAAGAACAAGTGGATATGGCTG
Organism: Perodicticus potto; assembly: GCA_963574655.1. NCBI lineage: Eukaryota > Metazoa > Chordata > Mammalia > Primates > Lorisidae > Perodicticus > Perodicticus potto. The sequence continues at coordinate 27,897 of CAUYRH010109711.1, forward strand.
TGTTCTAACAAAACTTTATTTATACAAACATGTGGGCTGGATTTGCCTGGTGGGCTGGATTTTGCTGACTCATATTCTACATCATTCATATCTTTCAGGTTTTTCTTTTGTCTCTATTTTAGTGGGGGCTCATCCAATCATCAAAGGGCCATCCTTGTGCATAAAATTTTATATCTGATTATTTTAAATTATTTAATTGGGCCTAACTTTTAAATATAATTAATCTTTATAAAACAATTATGGATAGTCCATAATATGCATAACATTTTCAATCCCACTGGAAATCAGGAAAACATTTTACATTCCCATCAGAAAGATATCAATTCACATCTATCATGTTGGTAAATATTTAAGGCTGATATTGCTCCATATTTGATAGTTTGTAAGGCACTTGGAACTCCATATTTTATTGGAGTAGAATTCAGAGAGCAACATGGCCACATCTAATTTTACTGATAATGTGTAGACACCTTAATATTTCACTCCTATCTGTATGTTCTGACGAAATCTACTAACATTAAAATGTTTTGTGGCATTATTTATAATTAAACAAGTGAACACAGCACAGATATGGACAAAGGATAAAATGTGGCACAGTCACACGATAGACCCTCCTGAAACAGTGAACTAAATACACAGTAGATTCTTCTTACCTGTGGTGGCTATGTTCTAGAAAGTTGTGAGCACTGAGTTAGTGAACGCTGACTTGGTGCTCCAGGAGGAAATACAAGGTTAAGTTCCTGGGAGCTTCTGGTCACATTTTTGTCAACTGATCAATCTGCAACCTTATTTTATTTCTGCTTCTGCTTAAAGACATCTCGTTTTATATATTTGTGGTTTCTTAACATCAAACTTGCAACGAACAGTGCCATAACTCATGCCTCAACAAAGCTTACGGAACACAACTATCCTCCATAAGGGACACAGGAGGCTTCTTGCTCTTAGGAATGTTAGACATTAGAAAACCCTTCAGTACATATTTGGGAGCCATGTTGGACAGTGAAATATGACCAAAAAGCACAGAGTGTAACAAACAAGACTAACTGGACACAAGGAGGACCCCTGGCTACAGTGTGAGGCTGAAACAAGCAGGTAGAGCAGTAACCTTATTTGCCCTTCAAGTGACTCAAATTTTCCACCTCCTGCTCATGTTCCCAAATGACTGCAAAAGCAGCATGAGTATTGATTTGGGGCTACAAATAAATTTGGGTAAGAGGTAAGTTCACAAATAGGGAATCCACAAGTAATGAAGAGCATGGTACTATATGTGTCAATGTACATGCAGCTCAAAAAAATATTGAGAGGGATAAAGCAAGTGGGAGATAATGTATGGTATGGCACTTAAATCAAATTTATACATAATTTTAGGAATATGTGTGCACCTAATAGAAGTATAAAAACAGGCAGGGGAATGCTAGAGACCAACTTCAGGATATTGGTATGCTGGAGAAAAACAAAAGAACCACAACAGTTCATTGAAAAGAAAAGCGATGGCTCAAAGGGCCGTACATAATGAACATTTTCTTGAAATTTGTAACCGCTTTTTGAAACTTCCAAGAAGACAATTACAACTTATTGTACCAAAACCCACTTTTAGAGTTCCTAAACAGAGAAAGTAAATCAAGAATCTTAAAATACCAATGCTAAGCTCGTCTCTACTTTCCAATCTTGAAAAAAGAATGATCCACAAACAGTCTTTAGTTTTGGCTAATATCTAATCAATAAATGTGCCACTGTGCCTTATCTGCTTTGTCAAAGTTTATAATGAATGTGCCATCCAATTGTTTTCATCTTCAGCAATTTACGAGTGAGCTCCTTATTATTTCACTATGTCCCAAATAAATTCATCCTCTCCCAGTCCTCAAACAAGCTCCTTTTGGTTCTTACCCTGATTAAGGCAAGACCCATTAGCCCACTTGTATCTGGATGTTTCCTTGCCATTTACCAAATCTCGGCTTTTATCTATTCACTCTCCTTGCCTACCTATCACCCATTCCTACCATTTCTCATTTGGACTACAGCTTCCTAACAGTCTTCTTTTTAATCCACTCTCTCTTGTGAGGGGTGATCCTGTCCCCCGATTAAAACTGTTTGCTGCCTTCCCATTTTTACAGTCTGTAATCCCAACTCTTAGGCATCATATAAACGGCACCAGACTATTTCTGTAGTTCACTGTCTGCCTCTTTCTTAGACTCCACCCTAAGAACCAAACTCTGTCCAAGTCTGTAAACACACATAGCCTCTCATGGACCTCCCTCCCTGTGAACAGGTTGTTCCCTCTGCAACCTACCCTTTTACAACACTGAAGTCCTACCTTGGCTACTGAGTAGACAAACATAATTTCTCTATGATGTCAACATAGTCATAGGAGTCACCTGCCTTCATCTCTGTTTGCTTATTATACATATTATAATACAGAGATGATTACGACTCCTCATTTACGTACCAAATTCCATCAATATGCCAATAATTCTTAACCACGTATCTGTGTCCAGACTTCTCTTTTGCACTCCAAATTTGTATCTAACCAGGAGCTTCAATTCACATCTTTATTTGGAAGATGGTGAAACTTAAAGTACAAGAAATTATGGAGCACACAGCAGGGCCAGGATTTAAACCAGCTGGTGGTAGTCGGCTACTTACCCACACCCACCCTGAACCCGAAAGTCCTCTTCACCCCACAGAAGTCTCCTCTCTTCATCTCCACCCCTTCCAAGCTTCCGCACCTTATTGCCTGAACAACCGCAATTGCTTCCTAAATGGTCTTCCCACTCCCGCTTTTGCGCTCTTCTGATTATATTCACCATATAGAAGCCAGATTTATAGTTTTTAAAGCAGAAATTTAATTATAGTTGTCCTTATTTAAAGTTTATCAATGGTTTTCCAGGTCATTTTGGGGAACTCCTTCTTCAGCCTTTGCTTCTCTCACTGGGCGGCAGCCTCCCCAAGCAGCCTCCATTGGGGCCCGGGGCCTCCTTACGTGCTATTACAATACTCAGAACATTTCTCACCTACCCGCACCTGCTTTAGTCTCAAAGCAAATGTATTTTCCAGGATGTTGTTTATCCATTTCTCTATTGATGGAAATTTGGGTTAGTTATGATTTTTGATGGGGGGGAGCCTACGACGTTTAAGTATGCTGATACCCAGAAGGAATTTCTGGATCATAGGAAGTGTACATTTTAACTGTAATACATATGGCCAAATTATCTTTCCAAATGGCTATATCAGTGACACTAGTGGGTTCTCCACTCAAAGGACAGCTTAAATAATTAGAGAGATAAGGTCTAAAGAGTAAAGAGGCCTTCCCTGAGGCATCAGCTGTGCCTTTGCTACGTACACTCCCTTCCATACACTCTATTTTCCTTCCAAGCAATTTACACAATTTATAACTAAACATTTGAATGTTATGTCTATATTCCTCAATAGTCTGAAGACCATGTATCAAGTTCAATACCCGAATGTTCAGTTTCTAGTTTAATGCTTAGCATATGATAAATAATTAAGTGTTTTGAAAAAATAAATTAACGCAGTCCAAATGCCTGGTAAGACAAAGAGAAGAACCATTAAAATTTCATGACGCAGCATGAAATGATTGAAGGGACCAACCTCAGAAGGGGAATGATGCAGAGCATGCAAGCCAAATCGCTTTGCACCCAGATTTAACCAACCCCCAAAGTGCGCATGATTTACGTGATTTACGTAACATCAACTTTCATTTCATTAAACATGTCAAAACGCAAGATTATCAGGAACTGAGACTTTGGCAATCTAAATCTACCTATGTTTCTATCCTGAACCTATGATCTAAAGTAAGTTATTTCTCTGTGCTTCCTTTTTTCTTATAGATACATTTCTACTGTAAAAATGAACAGTAATAATTAAAATTCAAACAAGAAAATAGCTTGTGAAAAGTACAGTATTATCATTCTGTAAATCAGTGAAATGGGGGAATACAAAACAAGTCTGCTTGATGTTTGATCACAATAATCATACAAACTAATATAAAATAAAAGTTCTCTTATTGGTTGTTTTGTTCTAAAATTGATGCAAGAGAATACTGTCAGATTAGTTTTCTTAATATATATTTATCCTCTGGTAATGTCACTTCTTCATAAAACTTAATGGGGAATGTTTTTAAGATATAATTAATTCACACAACTATTTAAGCAAAAACACTTTACAACGAAGAGCTAAATGGGAAAAACATTTTGAATGGATCTTAGGGTACAAAATAGGAAATATAAAAAACAAGCTTCTATACAGAAATACATGGAATTTCATTAGCAATAAATAAAGTACTGAATTCAGAACAAGTTCTTTTTAGTCCTCTTACTCACGGAAAAGGATTAAATTATAACACCCAACACCGAGGAGGATGGGTGCAACTGACACTCTCATATTTTCGAGTGGCGGTGTAAATTTTTATAACTCCTTAGCAAAAATTAAATTTAGCACTATGTTTTAAGGGCCATAAAAATCTTCATACAATTTAGATTAATGAACCCACTGCTAGTAATCTAACCTGAAGAAGTAATTCTAAGAAATTTGTATTTGAAGCTGTATTTGTAATATTCAATAATAATACTGACAACATCTGAAATACAGCAATATGAGAATGAGCGTCATTGTAATTACAAAGCCTGAACTAACATAGAAAATGCTTATAATAATGTATTACGGAGAAAAAGCAGGAAACAAAATGGTTGTAAAATCTGCATGTGTCCTTCTCAAATATATTCACATTCACATAGAAAAAGAGGCAAAATATTATACATCAAAATGCTAACAGTGATTATATGAATATAGGTAGAAAGGGGAAAGTAGAGTTTTTGCTTCTGTGCTCTATTGTCCAATTGTGGGGGGATGTTTTCCTGCAATGTTACTTGACTTTCATAATGAAGAAAAGTTAACAAAAATACTTTAGTTGCTCCCCAGCATCTATTTAATACGATTTAAATTTATCAGTCCCAATCTCCTATTTAAAGTCCTCTCCAGTTCACCTCCACTTTCCCTCAAATCTTACACTTTCCACCCCTTATACTGCATATAGCATTGAACAGTGGAACCAATAGTGGTGCCCACTCTGACTTTATTTAGTTAAATGAATAAATCCTTTCTCTTTCTGAACATTTTCTGGATCATTCTCTCCTAGAGAATGATCTACTTTAGCTAAAGAAATTTTATACTTTCTTTATATTCTATTTCCATAAAAAGACTGTTTATAAAAGCCATGATCTATTAAACTTAGAAATTAGAAGTCAATGGAGGTACTACATTGGTCATGTATTTTTCTCTGGTAGACATGGATGAATAAGCTTTCTTTGTTTTCTACTTATTATATGTCTTAAAATAGAAAGCACAGTTATTTCAGTAAATCAATTACAGTAGTCAAATTATATTCAATATTTAGAACTTTATTTTCCCATTTAAAATTCATTCCATTCACATTTGACTTGCAAAGTAAACTTGAACATTGTCAATATTTGTTTTCAATATAATTACTAGGGTTAGCTAATTATTTAGGACTGTAAGAATTCAGGCAATATTTAGTGACTGTTTTAGGAATCTTCTTTAGAATCTATAGGCCATGGTTTAGGAAAATTCTGACTTTTTTCTCACTTTAAAATATTTATATTTTTAACCCAATAATTCCAAATTTAAGAACTAGTTGTAAGATAAATATTACAGAAGCATACACAGATTTGTGTTTAAATATTTTCTTTGTAAATGCAACTTGGT
>CAUYRH010109717.1:0-45397 GCA_963574655.1 Perodicticus potto
CGCCTGTAGTCCCAGCTACTTGGGAGGCAGAGGCAGGAGACTCGCTTGAGCCCAGGAATTGGAGGTTGCTGTGAGCTGGGATGCCACAGCACTCTATCCAGGGTGACAGCTTGAGGCTCTGTCTCAAAAAAAAAAAAAAAAGGAGAAAAAAATACATACATACAGGCACACACATCCCACCCCAAATGTCTTCTTATAGCTAAAAGAGAGTAATAGGAACCAGATTTACCTTACTTTCAGAAATAACAACAAAAAGAACCCCGACAAAACATATTAAACAATAGTTTTCACAGGCAGCATAGGATTATAAGCATTAAAAGTGGGGAACCAAACAGGGTGAGCCATACAATTGTTTTCAAGGTGCAAGGTAGATTAAACCCTGACAGAGCCCAGAAATCTCCCAGAGTTGAAAAGACAGAACTGAGAGTCCAATAAAGCCAGAGCAAAGTAGTGGGGAAGATAGAGCTGCACAGAATGAGGGTTCCAGAAAGCTACAAAGACCCTTCAAGATAACAACTGATTACTGATCACCATATGTATATGAGAAAACTACTCAAATCTAGAAAAAGAACTTAACTAAACAGTGGGAATGATCTCTGCAGCTAATACAAGGTAAAAAACAGTTTACGTTACCACTGGCCAAAGGGCCTTGGTTACCACTGGCCTTGCAATTTAAAGGGTATCACAAAGAATATTCAAAAGGGTATTGCCTAAAACAGGCAAAATTATCCCCATACTAAAAGCTGTTCTGGCATCACCTTTAAAAGCTTAAAACTATGCTTAGAAAGAATCAAATTACTTCCAAACAACTTAACACTATCCCAGAACAAATCTCAAAATTATTTCTACAAATACAAAAATATTCAGGACCTAAACAAGTAAAATTCATATGATCTGGTGACAAAAAATAAAATGAAAATAAGCAGGCACTGAAGCAGAAAAAAACCTTATAATTAGGAGAAAAATTACTCATTCAAAGCCTACCCATAAATGACTTGGACAATAGAATTAGTAGTTAAAAACATTAAAAGTTATGATAGCTATATTCCACATGTTGAAGAACCTGGAAGATAGAGTATATTAAGTAGAAACATAGAAGACCCAAACTGAACTTCTAGAGATAAAAACTACATCATTTCATATGAAAAACACAGAAAAGAATACTGAATTTAAAGACAGAGCAATAGCAATATAAGCTATCCAAAGATAAACAAAGAATGAAAAAAAAAAAATGAACAGAAGCCCAGAGAGCGGTGAAGTAACTCCAAATAACCTGATATTTGTGTAACTGAGGTCACCGAAGGAAAGAAGAGAGAGGAAAACACAAAAATACCTGAAAAAGGCTCGGCACCCATAGCTCAGTGGTTAGAGTGCCAGCCACATACACCTGGGCTGGTGGGTTCGAACCCAGTCCGGGCCTGCTAAATAACAATGACAACACAACAAAAAGTAGCTGGGCATTATGGCAGGTGCCTATACTCCCAGCTTCTTGGGAGGCTGAGGCAAGAGAATAGCTTAAGCCCAAGAGCTTGAGATTGCTGTGAGGCATGATCCCACAGCACTCTACCAAGGGCAACATAGTAAGACTCTGTCTCAAAACAAACAAACAAAAAACTGAAGAAATAATAACTGAAAATTTTCTCAATTTGACAAAGATTACAAATCCACAGATCTAGAAAGCTCAACAAACTCCAACTAAAACATTTAAAAAATTACTCCAAAGCATACTATAATCAAATTGTTCAAAACCAGTGATAAAGAGAAAATCCTAAAAGCATCCAGACTTTATACACACCCATACACACAAGGAACAAAAATAAGGAGCAGAAAAATAAGGATCACAACAGACTTCTCCAGCAAGCCAGCCACCAATGCAGCAACATCCTTATAATACTGTTAGGAAAAAACTATAAACTCGGAACTATCAACTGTCATCTATCATCTCTATAGCCAATGAAAATATCTTTTAAAAATGAAAGAGAAATAAAGACTTTCCAGGTGTACAAAAGCTGAAAAAAATTCATTCTCAGCATCCCTGTGCTACAATAATGTCAAAGGAATTCCTTTAGGGCAGATGGAAAATATCAAATGAAAAACTAGATATATACAAAAGAATTAAAATATCAGAAATGCTAACTACATGGGTAGATTTAAAGGAGTTTCATTACATTTTAAAAACTTCTTTAAAAAGCAGTTAAAATAAAAGGTATCCAAACTGGAATAAAGGCATTCAAAAGGAACAAGTAAAACTATCCCTATTCACAGATGACATAATATTATATATAGAAAACTATAAGGAATTTACAAGAAAAGCTATTAGATTAGAAATAAGTGAGTTTAGCAAACTCATAGGATATAAGATCAATTCACAAAAATTAGCTTTATTTCTATAAACTAGCAGTGAACAATCCAAAAATGAAATTAAGAAAATAATTCCATGTATAATACCATCAGAAAGTATAAATCCTTGCTGATTTTACAATTCCTCTACAAGTACAAAGGACCTGGAACAACCAAAACAATCTTTAAAAAGAGGAACAAATTTGGAGGACTTATACTTTACAATTCCAAAAATAGAAATAAAGCAATGGCCTAGAGAGTTCAGAAAAATACCCTGACATTCATAGTCATTAACAAGGGTACTGCAACAATCAAAGGAAAAGGATATTCCTTTCAACAAATCGTGCTGAAGCAACTGGATATCCACATGCAAAAGAATGAAATTGGGTCAATACTTCATACCACAGAAAAAATTTAACTCAAAATGGAACAAAACGTACAAACTAAACCTACAAAAACTCTTAGAAGAAAATATAGGCATAAATCTTTGTGACCTTAGATTAAGCAATGATTTCTTAGATATAATACTAAAGCACAGAAAATAATAGGTAAATTGAAATGTATCAAAATTACAAACTTTCGTGCTTCAAAGAACACCAGTCAGTAAAAAGGGAGAAAATATTAGCAAATCATCTATCTGATACTGGATTTGTAGATGGATTGTTTTAAAAAGAGCTCTTATAATTCAACAATACAAAGATAGATAACTCACTTATAAAGGATCTTACTAGCTATCTGTCTGAAGAAGATATGCAAATGACCAAGAAGCACATAAAAAGATGTTCATCATCATCAGTCATTAAGGAAATGCAAATCAAAACCACAATAAAATACACTAAGAACCACTACACATCCACTATCATCTAAAAAATTGACATGTTGGCAAGAATGCAGAGAAACTGGAATCCTCATATGTTGCCAGTGGGACTTTAAAATGGTGAAGCCACTTTGGAAAATAGCTTGGGATTTTTTCAATAAATATGCAATGCCACATGACTCAGCAATTCTACTTTTAGGTATATGCTTAAGAGAATTGAAAACATATGCCCGCACAAAAATTTGTCTATGAATGTTCATGGCAGCATTATCCATAATAGCTAAAAAGTAAAACAATCTAAATGTCAGTTAAATGTTAAAAAAAGATAAACAAAATGCATATTTAGCAAATAAAAAGGAATGAAGTAATGATGCAAGATAAAACACCGATGAACCTTGAAATCATTTATTTTATTCATTAAATAAAAGAAGTCAGCTACAAAAGGCCACATAGTATGTGATTTCATTTACATGAATTGTCAGTAACAAGCAAATCTATAGAGACTGAAAGTACAATAATGGTTGCTAAGGGGGTAAGATGACTGGGGAATAAGAAATGCCTGCTAATTGGTCTGGGATTTCTTTCTACAGTGATAAAAATGTTCTAGAATTAAGATTATGGGAATGGACCCACAACTCTGTACATATACCTCCCAAAAAAAAGCCCAAACGAAAAATAATAAACTTTAAAAGAGTTTTATAATGTGAATTATATTTCAATTTAAGAAAAACAAAGATAGTTGACTATTTAAAGCAAGGCATAACAAATATATATGGTTTGGGCATAGGCGGCGCCTGTGGCTCATCGAGTAGGGCGCCAGACCCATATACCGAAGGTGGCAGGTTCAAACCCAGCCCCGCCGAACTGCAAAACAGAAAAATAGCCGAGTATTCTGGCGGGTGCCTTTAGTCCCAGCTACTCAGGAGGCTGAGGCAAGAGAATCGCCTAAGCCCAGGAGCTGGAGGTTGCTGTGAGCTGTGTGATGCCACAGCACTCTACCGAGGGCAATAAGGTGAGACTCTGTCTCTACAAAAAACAAAAAAAAATGCATGACAATAATAAAAACAGGAAGGGAGAAACAAAATATACTCTTAAAAAGTCCTTAAACTATAAGTGAAGTGGGGAAATACCACTTGAAAATAGGCTATTAAAAGTTAAAGACATACACTATAACCCCTAAAGAACCCACTAAAATAACCCAACCAACAGTTATAGCCAATAGCATGAAAATAGGAACTTAATCTAAAAGAAGGCTATTTGTTCAATATAAAACGAACAAACCATTATGGAAATGTCTTCAAGAACATAGATCAAAGACTGAAAAATGTTTTCTACTAAAGGTCTGACAGTAAATGTTTTTGGCTTGTTGGCAAACAGTCTCTGTAGCAACTCTGCTATTATAACACAAAAGCAGCCATAGACAACATGTAAATTAATGAGCATAGTTGTGTTCCCCCAAAAACTTTATTTCCGAAATAGGCAGCAGGAGGATTTAGCTCACAGGTCATAGATTCCAAACCCTGGCTTGAACTCTGGTTGGGGAGAAAAATACAACAAAAAGTAAAGCCAAATTAAACTGGCTGGATAGGACATGCACAAAAAAGAAAAAATAGACACTATTACAGAGGTAAAGACCAGGGACAAATCTCAATGACTGGGCTATAAAAAGTAAGAATTGTTATTATATTAGTTTCCAAGGGAAGGATATAATAATAATAATGCATGCTTTCTTTTAATAAAGCATCCTTCTATGTGAAAAAGTTTATTCATAAAATAATAAATTCACAGCCAGGTGAAGTAGCTCAAGCCAATAATCCTAGCACTTTGGGAGGCTGAGGACAGAGGATCACTTGAGCCCAAGAGTCTGTGGCTACAGTAAGCTATATTGTGCCACTGCACTACAACCTGGGCTACAAAGTAAGACATTGCTTCAAAAATAATAATAATAATAATAATAATAAATTCACAAGAACAAGTATCAAAAAGGATGTCTAATTTTAAAAAAATTCTCATCAATTTCATTAACTAATACAATATGAATCAGTGTGTAGGTCTTTTGAGACATACCAAGATTATACATTTTCTTAGCTAAGGTTTAAAGCAAGCAGAAATTTTAGAGCAAAATCCCTGAGTAATCTAGGTACTTTATCAAACCCAGCATCATCAAAGGATCTTAGAATCCTCCAAATCTTTTAAGATGCTTATAGACCACCTAATGTGTTTTTCAAACACCCTTTTACTCTTATTAGTTAGCACTTGTAAAGATCGGAGAATATGAAAAAAATAAGAAATTACTGACCTGTTCACCTACATAATCACCTGCACCTTTTAAAGACTCTGTGGAGATTGAAGCATCTGTCACCCTGGAAGTCCTAACTTTAACATCAGCTTTTTGACTTGTCAACTTGCATCTTGATCTGCTATTTCTTTCTGTAGAAATTCCTAAGGGTTTCCATTAAACAAGATTTCAAAATTATATCTTAGTCTCATAAGCCCTCTTCCACATCAACTTCTGCCTTGGTATCCTCTACTTTAGTGACCTAATGGGAAAAACTCTTACTTCATTTTAAAGCTTTTAACAAATGAATCATGAAGTTTTTATTTTAAAAAAAATACATTAAAGATTCAACTGAAAAACTGTTAATTTTTTTTTTTCCCCAGAAATGAGGTCTCCCTATGCTTCCCAGGCAGAACTCCAACTCCTGGGTTCAACCAATGTCCCTGCCTAAGCCTCCCAGGTGGCTGGGACTGCAATCATGCACTTCTGTGCCCTACTCAACTGAATTATTTTTAAGAGGTGCTTTGAATGTTCATTAAATCACATTTAAACCAATAAATTGTAATATGTGATAGATACCTTAACTTAGGGAAAATCAAAGATATTTTTCACATAATTAGGGTACCTTTAATGGTTTGGTTTTATAATTCATTTAGTTATAATCAGTAAACTTTTAAAAAGTCTAATATATACACCATATCAAGAAGTTTTCACACTTGTTTTTCAACATTAAGTTTAGGCTATCATTCATAAAATTTAAAATAAAAAAAGAGTCTCCTGACTCTTAATACATAAAATATTCTACAACTTCATTAAAAGCTGACTTGCTCAGTCCGTTCCTAAGATGAGCCAATATTTCAAACTTTAATAGGGTTATGCCAAATATTCGAAAACTAAATTTTAGGTTCTGCATCCAATTATACCTGCAAAGTTGTCCTCATGTTTTATTTTCTCCCAAAACTTAAGTAGCAAAGGAAGCTTCCCCAATTTTAACATAGAAAATCATACCTGGAACATATACTACTGATTGTTCTTCATCAGAAACTATGTAGGAGAACATGAAGGAAAATCCAATACAAAATTATCCAATATCCAAATGCTATTTCTTTTATTTCTTTTCTGCATATGTTATAATTTATCATCTCTTTTAACCAGGGAATTTATAACTTTTAAAAATAAAACTAGAAAGCAAAGTAATTGAATTAAATGTGGCAAAATTAAAATCAACATTCTTTAAAGGTTCATCTTTGTATATTCATAATGTATGTCTTGTTCCATTAAAATTTATACACTCTTATTTCCAAGTGGGTTAACCTACGATATATATTCTCCTGTTAACTTCCTTTCTATTTCCTTTCATTTTGTAAATTAGCAATTAAGTGCTCCAGTTTGGTCATTATTGGGGAACCAACAAGTTATTTTAGGCATAAAGAATTAAATAATTTTAAGACGGGCTTTAGCTCTGAAGAACAAATACTATTTGAGGGCAAGTCAATCATGCAAACACAAAGGTGATATTTATTTTTCTGCAGTGCATACGTGAATGTCTCAAGAAGCCCTAGTATTTAAAAACTGGAAGAAATTTAAGTCAAAGAATGATTTTGAATTTCAAAGGATAAATTTAGAAAGGCTGAGATCATAAAACTGCTACAGAAAGAGAACCAATATAGTAAGAAAGCTTTCTAGAAACAAAATTTTACTCAGAACTCTATCTAAATTCAAGAGATGTCCATAATTAGATAACCTATTACACTTCCAGAAAAGAAGCATCTAAAAAATTTTTTCCCAAATGATCTAAAAAATTTCAGTCTTCTGTTCTTCTTTCATAAAATGTCTTCTTTTCAAAGATTTCTGGACAAAGCAATTGCTACCTATATCCTTCCTGGAAAAGGTTGGAGTAGATTTAATAACACATTCAAAAGGTCAATATATTTCAGCTCAGTACTCAGAGCTAGTAATGGAATCTTTTCAGGTGATGGTGATTGGAGACACCTAGTCTCCAATAGGAATTTAAGAATACTAAAATGGTGCTTATTCTCTGAGCTGCCAGTTAGTTTCTAACAGCTCTCTGCAGCAGCACACGCGCTGTAACAGCTTCAAAATTTTGGCTAATAATTAGTGCACCTAAGATTTCAATTCCCTTAAACATCAGGTATTGAGTTTAGAAAGTTTTGGAGGTACATAAGGCAAATTAGAATCCACTATTCCTTGGAAATGGATAACTAATATGGAAGCAAAGAAAGATTTCTAAGTTTATCAAATTGTACAGGCTCTTCAACATCAAAAACTAATACTTTTAAAATATTCCTCTGGATTAGCACAAGGTCTAGCACACACAGTAGGTGCTAAATAATTGTTTATTTGTACTTGAAACATACACGTATGGAAAAAGTATGGGGGGACAGGAATCCAAGACAATGATGCAAGATATGCTTCGCACGGCGGCATCTTCAAATACAAAATATAGTAATGATGAATTTTCATTATATTCTCCAAAGATGTCCTAAGACTAACATAACTAAGTCATATAAAATATAGTATATTTCTCTTGATAGCTCACAAAGGAGCCTACTCACAGCTGGAAGAGATTAGCCCCTACAGACCCTACTTAAGGTATTTTTCACTTTCTCCTTTCTTTTCAAACCTAACACCACTTCTTCCATGTTTACTATCAACTAATAACTTTGCTTCCTATTTCTAAAAAATAAAAAAAACTACCAAGACCCTTCCCAACCTTATATTGGCATATCTGTCCATTTTTCCTGTAATTATGCCCATATATTCTGCTTTCCTTCTTTGTGCTTTGTATAAACTATTCACATGCCTATCACACACAAAAAAATACCATTCTTTCTTTTCATTTAAAAATATCAGTTCTGGCATTCTCCTCCGCTTTATCCTATTAAACTTTTTCCATTAGCATCCAAACATGTAATAATTTATTTTTTCTCAAAAAGGAAAAAAAAAAAAAAAAAAACCTCCTCACTCTACATCCCCAACCACTGTGCCATTCTTGCTCTCATTTACAGTAAAACATTACAAAAGAGTAATCTAACACTTAGTGTCTCCAATGCCTCTCATCCCAATCAATCTTGAATCTACCAATTTAAGCTTTTTACTCCATCAGTCCAGTATGACTACTTTTTTTTTTTTTTTTGGAGACAGAGTCTCACTATGTCCCCCTCAGTAGAGTGCTATGATGTCACAGCTCACAGCAACCTCAAACTCTTGGACTCAAGTGATTCTCTTGCCTCAGCCTCCCAAGTAGCTAGGACTACAGGTGCCCACCACAATGCTTGGCTATTTTTTTGTTGTAGCTGTCATTGTTGTTTAGCTGGCCCTGGCTGGGTTCAAACCTGCCAGCCTCAATGTATGTGGCTGGCACCCTAACCACTGAGCTACAGGCGCCTCCCAGTACAACTACTTTTAACTAAGTTACAATATTGTTAAACCCACCAGTCAATTCTCAAGCCTCTTTGTATATGCTCTATCAATAACTTTTAACATAGATAACCATTTCCTTTTTTTGTTTGTTTGCCTTTAAGCAAAAAACAACATAGCAAAAAACAAGCAAAAAAAAGCCCCCAGATAGACCCACCTTTTTTTATTTTTTGGATTGACTTTAAAGATACCACCTGCTCACAATTTTCTTCTACTTTTCTAACCATTCTTTCTCAGTCTCCTCACACTGTTCTTTACCTATGAACCCTGGAGTGCCCTGGGTCTACTTCTTGGAACTTTTCTCTATCTACTCGTTCCCTTGATGATCTCATTCTGTTCTCATGTCCTTAAATACCATTAATATGCTCACTTATTTCTCCCAAATAAGTCAGGAATCTATCCCCTAACTTGACATTTTGCCACTCATACATAAAAAAAATCTCAAACTCAACATGTCAGAAATGGAACTCCTAATCTTCCTTTCAAAACTTTCTCCTCCCACAAACTTCCCACTCTTGGTAAATGGCAATTCCATTCTTCCAGCTGCCCCGGCTAAAAACCTGGAGTCATTCTTGACTCCTCTTTCACTCATAACTCACATTCAGCAAATCCTGATGGCTCTACCTTCATAAAATATCTACAGTCCAACCACTTCTCGCCAACACTGTCATCTTGACCCAAGTCACCCTCTCAATAAGCTCACAATTGCACTCTCTTATTTCTATACATGGCCCCTCAATAGCCCTCAACTTTTCAATGTCCAGAATGATCAATTCAAAACTTATGTCATTTCTCACTCAGATTAAAAGACAAGTATTTTGAATTGCACAGCAGGTTCATACACACACACACACACACACACCAAAATATTTCTGTGAGTTGACAGTGCTCAAGATCTGAACTCTATAATCCATTACCCCTCCGATCTCATTCCCCACTACTTTTTCTCTCACTTATTCCTAACTTCCTAACAGTTGTTAACAAGCTGTATTCATAATTTCTTCTATTTAGAAAGCTCTTTCCCCAAAATCTTCACAGCTCAATTCCTCACAACTTTTAGGACTTATGTCATATGTCACCTTCTAATGGAGGTTTTTACTTCCTAACTATGTAGGTACTTAAACTTGCAAAAATTCTCTTTTCCTGCAACCTGTTTCCCTCCCCCTACTATCTGCCTCTTTCCTGTTTTATTTTCCTCCGTAGTACCAATAACTGGACATAAAATATATTTTACTTATCTGGGGCCTCATCTCATTTCACCAAATTGTAAGCACCAAGAAGGTGATGTTTTCATCTTCTTATTCTCAATGCAGTACCCCCAAATATAAAAGAATGCCTGGCTTATAATAAGCCATCTATGAAAGAATTAAATTGATTATTTAATTTAATTAATCACTGTCCAACAACTTTCAGTGTTATCTTTCTTTTCATGTCACTTAAAATATGCAGACAAAACTGACTACTTCTAGCTATACCCATGCCAAATTTCCTTTTAAATATAAAATACTCTAAAATGAATTAACTTCAACAAAAGTTTTTATAAAAACATTTGAAATTGCCTCTATCCAACCTATCCTCTGTAATAATCTGTAATCTATCTTCATCTCATTATTTTAAGAATCCAAATATTTATCTTTTCCATATACAGAACTTCCCAAAATGTTTTATGGGGAAGTCATCAAAACATATTATTAATGTATATTAGACCTACTTGTGGGATCCACATGTCACTTTAGCTCCACTTTGATTTCTTTGGAAGTGCCTCAATAAGACAAATATAGCAAGTTGCAAAGTATCTTTAATGCTGATACCAAACTATCCAAATCTCCAGAATTAAAATAGTACAGCTGTCCCTTGTCCTAGTCCTTCTACATCAGCGGTTCTCAACCTGTGGGACGCAACCTCTTTGTAACAATGAAAATACATCCTGCATATCAGATATTTACATGATGATTCATAACAGTAGCAAAATTATACTTATGAAGTAGCAATGAAAATAATTTTATGGGCTCGGCACCTGTGGCTCAACGGGCTAAGGCGCCAGCCACGTACACCTGAGCTGCTGGGTCTGAATCCAGCCCGGGCCGCCAAACAACAATGAAGGCTGCAACCAAAAAATGGCTGGGCGTTGTGGCGGGTGCCTGTAGTCCCAGCTACTTGAGAGGCGGAGGCAAGAGACTCGCTTGAGCCCAGGAATTGGAGGTTTCTGTGAGCTGTGATGCCACGGCACTCTTTCCAGGGTGACAGCTTGAGGCTCTGTCTCAAAAAAAAAAAAAAAAGAAAAGAAAAGAAAATAATTTTATGGTTGGGGGTCACCACAACATGAGGAACTGTATTAAAGGGTCACTGTTTTATAGACCAATATCACTAATGAATATTCATGCGAAAATATTCAACAAGATCTTAACAAACAGAATCCAGCAACACATAAAAAACAAATTATACACCATGACCAAGTGGGTTTTATCCCAGGGTCTCAAGGCTGGCTCAATATACGTAAATATATAAACATAATTCAGCACATAAACAAATTAAAAAACAAAAACCATATGATTCTCTCAGTTGATGCAGAAAAAGCTTTTGATAATATCCAACATCCCTTCATGATCAGAACACTTAATGGGCATAGAAGGGACATTTCCTAAACTGATAGAGGCCATCTACAACAAACCCACAGCCAATATTGTATTGAACAGAATTAAATTGAAATCATTTCCACTCAGATCAAGAACCAGGCAAGGTTGCCCATTGTCTCCACTGCTTTGTAACATTGTAATGGAAGTCTTAGCCATTGCAATTAGGGAGAAAAGGCAACCAAGAGTATCCATATAGGGTCAGAAGAGATCAAACTTTCCCTCTTTGCAGATGATATGATTGTATATCTGGAAAACACAAGGGACTCTACTATAAAACTCTTAGAAGTGATCAAGGAATACAGCAGTGTCTCAAGTTACAAAATCAACACTCATAAATCTGTAGCCTTTATATATATCAACAATAGACAAGCTGAAAAAAACAGTCAAGGACTCTATTCCATTCATAGTAGTGCCAAAGAAGATGAAATGTTTGGGAGTTTACGTAACAAAGGACGTGAAAGATCTCTATAAAGAGAACTATGAAACTCTAAGAAAAGAAATAGCTGAAGATAATAACAAATGAAAAACATACCATGCTCATTGCTGGGAAGAATCAACATTGTTAACCTGTCTATACTACCCAAAGCAATATATAATTTTAATGCAATCCCTATTAAAGCACAAATGTCATATTTTAAAGACCTCAAAAAAATAATACTTTGTTTTATATGGAATCAGAAAAAAACCTCGAATAGCCCAGACATTACTCAGAAATAAAAACAAAGCAGGAAGAATCATGCTACCAGACCTCAGACTGTACTATGAATCAATAATGATCAAAACAGCACGGTACTGGCACAAAAACAGAGAGGTAGATGTATGGAACAGAATAGAGAACCAAGAGATGAACCCAGCTACTTACCATTATTTGATCTTTGACAAGCCAATTAAAAACATTCCGTGGGGAAAAGATTCCCTATTTAACAAATGGTGCTGGGTGAACTGGCTGGCGACTGAAATTGGACCCACACCTCTCACCATTAACTAAGATAGACTCTCACTGGATTAAAGATTTAAACTTAAGACATGAAACTATAAAAATACTAGAAGAAAGTACAGGGAAAACTCTTGAAGGCAATGGCCTGGGCGAATATTTTATGAGGAGGAATCCCTAGGCTATTAAAGCAGCCTTAAAAATACACTACTGGGACCTGATCAAACTAAAAAGCTTCTATACAGCCAAGAATACAGTATGTACAGCACTCAGACAGCCTTCAGAATGGGAGAAGATATTTGCAGGTTATGCCTCAGACAAAGGTTTAATAACCAGAATCCACAGAGAACTCAAACATATTAACAAGAAAAGAACAAGTGATCCCATCTCAGTGTGGGCAAGGGACTTGAAGAGAAACTTCTCTGAAGAAGACAGGCACACGGCCTACAGACACATGAAAAAATGATCATCATCCTTAATCATCAGAGAAATGCAAATCAAAACTACTTTGAGATATCATCTAACTCCAGTAGGATTAGCCCACATCACAAAATCCCAAAACCAGAGATGTTGGTGTGGATATGGAGAAAAGGGTACACTTCTACACTGCTGCAAACTAATATGTTCCTTTTGGAAAGATGTTTGAAGAATACTTAGAGATCTAAAAATAGACCTGCCATCTGATCCTATAATTCCTCTACTTGGTATATATCCAAAAGACCAAAAATCACATTATAACAAAGATATTTGTACCAGAATGTTTATTGCAGCCCAATTCATAATTGCTAAGTCATGGAAGAAACCCAAGTGTCCACTGACCCATGAATGGATTAATAAATTGTGGTATATGTACCCCATGGAATATTATGCAGCCTTAAAGAAAGATGGAGACTTTACCTCTTACATGTTTACATGGATGGAGCTGGAACATATTCTTCTTAGCAAACTATCTCAAGAATGGAACAAAAAGTATCCAATTTACTCAGTCTTACTATGAAACCAATTTATACCTTTCTTATGAAAGTTATAACCCAATTATAGCTCAAAAAGAAGGGAAAAGGAGAGAGGGAGGAGAGGGGAGGGGGAAAGATAGGTGGAGGGAGAGTAATTGGTGGGATCACACCTACGGTGCATCTTACAAGGGTACATGTGAAATTTACTAGGTGTAGAATATAAATGTCTTAACACAATAACTAAGAAAATGCTATGAAGGCTATGTCAACCAGTTTGATGAAAACGTTTCAAATGGTATATAAAACCAGCACATTGTACCCCATAATTGCATTAATGTACACAGCTATGATTTAATAAAAAAAAAAAAAGGGGGTCGCAGTTTAGGAAGGTTGAGAACCACTGTTCTAGATCCTTGAGATCAGCCTCTTAATTGCATTCAAATATTATAAATCCTTTAACAAATCCTTTTAATATAGAAATCTGTTCTGGTGATCTGGAGAATCACATGTGACCCTGAAGCCACAGGTTCCCTTTCCTTGTCTTGGGGAAATTGGTTCCAGGTCCCCCCATGGATACCAAAATCTACAGATGCTGAAGTCCCTTATAAAATGGCACAATTTTGGCATATAATCCATACACATGCTCCTGTATAATTTATATAATCTCTTGATTAGTTATAATACTTAATATAACATAAATGCTATGTAAATATTTGTTATATTGCATTGCTTTTTAATCAGTATTTTTACTGTTGTAGTTTTAATTTCTTTTTCTTGAGTATTTTTGATTTATGGTTGGATGAACTGCAGATGCTGGACCCTCCAATACAGAGGACTGACTAAAATTAGAAACCCAGAACAAAAGTAGTAGAGAGGAAAAACGAGCTCTATCCCAGACTTCCAAGATCTGAGGAAAGGAAACTTTGTATTGCCTACTCTAACCTACTGAATTTGAATCACCTGCCAACAGTACATGTACTACGTATATGTAGTTGTCACTGACCACAGAGATTTTCTAGGTTAGTATATTATTTTTACATCAACATGAAGTCTTTGTCTATGTTTATTTGAAAACTCAATGACAGAAATTATGGATGCTGTAATATTTTTGACTAAGTCCCTTATAGTTCATATTTGTTAATATCAAGTTCCTAATACTACTAAGGCTAATACATTTGAGTGTATTTAAGCAAGCAAATTTAGACACTGCAGAAACACTAACTTCTTTTAACATTACTAGGAACTGTAATAGAAGAGGAAAGCAAATCAAGAGGCATTATTTTGCTGGACAATTTAAACCATAAAATGACAACATGGCAAACTCACTGTTTACACATTATATACTATGATATATTTTGTGCAAAACAGAACTGCTGAATCATATTGCGTGAGATGCGTTACTCATAAGAACAATAGAAAAGATGGCATTTGGTCATAGACAATGTCCTCTCATGATGGAAACATCAAGGATTGAGAGATTTCTCAATCACATTTTCTAATTGTCTTTTTTTCAATAGTATAAGTATACCAGATTATATATGGTACATACTTTTGGTCTTTTTCTACTGAAAATTCTAGGCTCTCATGTGGTCTGGGAAATCATTAATGTGACAGGAGATCAAGATCCAAAGATGTAACTAAAGCAAATGATTCTTAACTATCATTATACTTTTCAGTAAATATTCAGTAACAAATTTGCATTTGACATTGTTTTGACATCCTATGATGATTTAAAATGAAAATATCTGAGGCTAAATGTTAATTGATCATTACGTGGAGTAGGCTGGGTTAAAAGGTGACACTAGTAACTTTGCAATTCCTTTCATACCTCTGAGTTACTACAGAATGTAATCATCACCATTTCCCCCCCCAATACAATTTCAGTTCCTGATTGTCAATAAGAGGAGTATTTTACATTACATTTTAAAACAATGTAAAAGATAATTTGGTGTCGTGGAACCTCTTACTGCTTTCAATACACAATTAGTAATCAACTTTTTAAAATAAATAAATAAAATAAAAAATAAATTAAAAGATAAAGGAGTATATGTGATTGTTCCATGAAATAGTGATATGACTCCATGAGCATGTAAGAGTACTAAGCAGCTAAGACCACCCACAAGTTCAGTCCATATACTTGTTAATTAACTTATTCAGTCCCACTGCAGTAGATTGTCTGCCTCCAACCATTTATTCTGTATCAGAATAATACTATTGGTTGTTATAACCAAATAACCTTCAAATTTCTCCTCCATCACAAAATCCTATTAATGGACCCAATTTCCCGACTTCCTAATTCAGCACAATTGTGCCTAGTTTATGTATTCTCTCCTGATGGGTAAAGGAAAACATTTAATTTGCATGCTGTACTAGTGTGCTTTCCATCCACAATGTTATGTGCATGATTTCATTTGCTTCTCACGAACCTATCAAAGACAACTGTTAATTATGTTTAGTAAGTGCCTAACACTAAACACAGACCAGTACAGTATGAAAAATATCCCTCATTCCACAGACAACACTTTATTCTAGTAACTCAATAAGGGGAATTGATAACACAATTTTTTAAGTTTCTCTAGGAGCTAAGTAGAATGTCCAGAGTGATTCTGCCAAAGATAACAGCAATGCCATTACCAAATCTAGTGAACGAAAAGATGCAGGCCTGCAATAACACTGATTACCCTCTCTCTAATGAGCACAAAGTAATTATAAGGACCAAAGCTCAAGCTGGAACAGTCTACTTAATCCAGGGAAAGAATCATTTATGCCACACAAACAGGTCATCATAGCTATTGAAATGGAATTACCAGTATGAAGTTAAAAAGCTCCACAGCTTCTACTGCAAAACAATCCAAGAACTTCAATCCCTGACAGTGGTGACCCACGATCTAACAGTCAGTTAACACTACGTAGGTCTAGCTCAATGATTCCCACCTTACACTGTAACCAGCACCACCAGACCACATCCCAGTGAAACCAACCTCCACACCTCTCCTAAAGCCACAGTAAGAAAAGGTATCACCACTAACGGGCCTTTGAAGACGCACAAGCTCCTGACTTGATCCTAAGGGCGCAGATTAAACACAATGGTAAATCAAAACAAAAGGGCCATGACCAGCCAACACCCACTCTTCCACGAACCACAAGCTCACCCCGCACAGTCAGCCTGGGGTCACCCTTCCAGCCCCAGGTTGGGCGACGATCTTTGGCTCTTTCCCGAGTTCACTCTCACTGAGGACTGGGAGCCAACTGTGCTGCGTCCCCACAACTGGATTGCAGCCTGGTGACAGAATCAAGTTCTGGCCACCTAACACCCAAGCGAAGGGAAAGCCCAGCACCTAGACTGAGGCCGAACAGTATGTGCCCGCCCCGCGGCTAGCTGGGAGCTTCTCATCAAGACTCCAGAGTCCCTCGCGACCACTCCCCACTGGCCGCCCAGGGAGGGCGCCGGCGCCCCCTGCCAGGCGGGCAAAGGATACAGTCCCGGCTCCAGAACGCCGCGGCGCCGGGGCGTGAGGGGCCCGCCACGTCCGCCATCTTCAAACAACCGCCACTCCGGGCGTCGCGCCGGG
This sequence comes from Perodicticus potto, assembly GCA_963574655.1. Taxonomy (NCBI): domain Eukaryota; kingdom Metazoa; phylum Chordata; class Mammalia; order Primates; family Lorisidae; genus Perodicticus; species Perodicticus potto. The sequence goes on from CAUYRH010109717.1 coordinate 16,972, forward strand.
GCCGCCACGCCCCGGCCTCCGGGCTCAGTCCCCATTGGCCGCAAAGCGCAGAGGCCCGCCCCCGCCTGCGCCGCTTGCCCCGGCGGGGCGAGAGGGTCCTGGCGGCCGGGAGGCCGTGTGCCGGTGGTGCGGTGTGGAGCACAGGCCGGGTCCACGGGAACGAGCGCCCCGCGCAGCTACTGCTGCCAGACCAGCCCTGGGCCCCCATGTCCACCCCGCCGCGCTCTCAGGCACCGAGAACTACAGCTCCCGGCATGCCGTGAACTTGACGGGCGAGGCGCTGAGGCGGGGTCGGGCCCTCCTCCCGCCCGCCCCGCACTCCACACCTGCTCCCGCAGCTCTCCCGGCCGCGCGCGGAGCTGGGACGCGAGCCATGGAGAAGACGTCGCCCCCGCTGCTGGGCTGCAACAAGCCGCACCTGGAGAAGCTGACCCTCGGCATCACCCGCATTCTAGGTGAGTGGGGATCAGGCGGCGGAGGACGGGAGACGGGCCCGAGCGGTTGTGGAGTAGAAGAGAGGAGGAGCGGCGGCCAGTTGAGGTTTGGGGTAGACAGCCCGACGCTGGACCTTGTGTGTGAGTGGCCATCACTGCTGTGACTTCCGTTGTTGAGGAGGAAAGACGGGCAGCCAGCAGTGTTCGGAAGCAGAGCTGGGAAGCCCAAAGGTTCCCTCTATTCTTTCGGACCTGAAGTCCCATCCTGGGTTCCAAGAAGGGAGGGCAGAGGAGTGCAAAGAGCCTACAGTAAGCACTTGACATTTGGGAGGGTGGGGTTCCCAAAAGGCATTCTTAGCTATGGCAGTATCGCTAAAGACCAAGCCCTTCTTATGGTAGCAGAATGAGCTGGGGAAATGATACTGCCAACCTCGCAAGGAAACAACTATTACAGGCCTGAAGTGGTCGAAAGGAGTCAAAGCTTGCACTACTGAATGGGTTAGGGGCTTAGGGTTTTTCTCTTGCCGAACGTTGGTTTAGTACACACCACTATGTTGGATTCTGGGGCTGCAAAGATGAAATAGACAGTTCTGTGGAAAAAAATAGACTGGGACTATAGAAGTGTGAAAGGAGGTCATTAATCTATTGTTCAGAATTAACACAGAAGAAGAGGGGACTGACCTTATCTGGAAGGTACATCTTCCAGAAGAGGTGATGCTACATTTAGAAAGCCAAATGGGAGTTAGTAAGAAAACCAAGGAGAAAGATCACCTAGGCAGGTTGAGAAGCAACTTCAGTGCCTTCCCATCACAATTATTATGAAGTCCAAATATCTGCACCATGACCCACATGTCCTTGTATAATCTGCTCTCATCTGTCTTTTCTGACTTTATTTTCACACTGTTTCTTGCTGTACCTTAAATTCACTAAGCTTATCCTTGCTTAGAGGCCTTTGCAATATGCTAGAACCTGCACCTGGAATTAGCTTCGTCTGAAAGTCTTTCTTCATGTCATTCAGACCTCTAGTCAAATATTATTACCTCAATAAAAGCCTTCCCTGAATATAGTTCTAATAACATCCTTCCTTGTTGATCTCTTTTCCCCTGCCCTTTTTTTTTTAATCTTCATAGCACTTATCACTACTTGGAATTATGTATTTATTTGATTGCTTTTTAAATGTCTCTTTTCTATAATAGATAATCCAAGACCAAGTGTGATTTATCCTAGGATGTGTGGTTTGTTTAACATATGAAAATCAATTAATGAAGTATACATTTTTAATAGATTAAAAGACAAAAATCACATCATTAGGTGCAGAAAAACCACTTGACAAAACCTAACACTCTTTGATGGTTGGAAAAAAAAAAACGAAAAACCAACAAACTAGAATTTGAATAGAATAGAGATAGAACTTCTTCAACCTGATAAAAGACATCTATGAAAAATCCACAGCTAACATCATCCTTAATGGTGAAAGACTGGTAGCTTTCCCCTTAAGATCAGGAATTGTAAAAGTGTTAGTAGTCTCCAATACCACTCCAAGCCGGATATTCACTAGGAGGATTATAGAACTCAGGAGATAGTCATACTCGTGGCAGTGATTTATTACAGCAAGAAGAAAACAAAATCAGTAAAGGGAAAAGCACACATGAGGAAGTCAAGGAAATCAGATGCAAGCTTTCAATAGTCTTCTCTCAGTGAAATCACACAGGACACAATTTCCTTAGCAACATGCTCCAACAACATGTCTGAAATATCTAGTAGAGAAGCTCACCTGAGCCTTAGAGTTCAGACCTTTTATTGGTAATCAGTTACGTTGGCACCCTCTGCCTAGTCATGTGCCTATGTACAATATGTACCAGAATTCTAGATTCCCTGAAGAAAAGCAGGTATTGGGCTTAATTCATATTGTTTGTATGAATAGTTTAGGCATAATAAGCCATTCTTGTCAGGGAATGGTGAGAACCCTTATGAGATCCAAGGTTCTAGATGCCAGCCAAAGGCCAACTTGTATATAATCAGGCCTTTCTAAGGATTGCTTTCTTGAGCCTACTATGTTCATTTTTTTCAGCAAAAAAAATGCTCTTTTACTACTTTATTCATCATTCTATCAGTAGTTTTAGCTAGGACAATTAGGCAAGAAAATGAAATAAAGGCACCAAACTGGAAAGGAAGAAGTAAAACTGTTGGCAGATTGTATGATCTAATATATAAAAAAAATCCTAAGAAGTCCACAAAAGAGAACAAAAAACACTCTCTATACCACAATGAACAATCCTAAAATTAAGAGAACAATTCCATTTTCAGTAGTATCAAAAAGAACAAAATAGTTAGGAATAAATTAAAATGTCTGTGACTTAGGCGCTGAAAACTACAAAAAAAGACTGTGGAAAGAAGTTAAAGACCAAAATAAATGAGAAGACATATGATTTTTATGGATTAGAATAGTTAATATTGTTAAAAGCCATTACTCACCAAATTGATCTACAAATCTGGAATCTGCAATTCCTATGAAAATCTCAACAGTTTCTTTTGCAGAGGATGACAGGTTGTTTTATTCCTACTAACACAGAAATGCAGGAGACTTAGAATAGCCAAAACAGTGGGAAAATGTTCCTTTTACATTTCACTGTTTCAAAACTTACTGGATTTGGGATGATGAAAAAGTTCTGGAGGTGGTTATACAATGTGAATATACTTAATGCTACTGAACTATACACCTTAAAATAGTTAAAAGTTTAAGGTGGTAATTTTTTTTTTAAAGATAGGGTCTTCTTGCTCTGTGGCCAAGGCTAGATAGAGTGCAGAGGCATACTCATAGTTAACTGTAACCTTAAATTCCTAGGCTGAACCGATCTTTCTACCTCAGCTTCCTGAGTAGCTGGGACTACAGGCTCATGCCACCATGCTTAGCTAATTTTAAAATTTTTCATAGAGACAAGGTATCACTGTGTTACCCAGGCTAGACTTCAACTCCTGACCTCAGGCAATCCTCCCATCTAGGCCTCCCAAAGTACTGGGATTACAAGTGTGAGTCACCATGCCTGTCTAAAATGATAAATTTTATGTACATTTTACTACAACAAAATTCACTAAAAAGTTACAGTAAACTTCAGAGTGGCACTGGCATAAAAATAGAAATTAGATTAATGGGATGGGATTGAGATACCAAAAATAAACTATCATATTAATGGTTCATTGATTTTCAACAAGAATGTCAAGGTTAAGGGGAAAAAATAGACTTTTCAACATGAGTCTGGATAGGCACATATAAACGAATGATATTGGACCTCTTCCTCAAATTATGTATAAAAATTATCTCCAAATGGATCCTGTAGGTTAAAATGATAAAACTCTTGGGAAAAAACATAGACCTTAAATTAGTTTTTAAGTGATCTTGGACTAGGCTCTAGATTCTAGACATGAGACAAAAAGCACAAGCAAGAGTGAAAATGGACTTCATCAAAACTAAAAATATTTGTGTTTTCAAGGATACTATCAAGAAAGTGACAAATGAGTCCACATAAGAGGAGAGAGTATTTGCAAATCTAATAGAAGAAAAGGGACTTATAGGTGGAATCTATAAAAGTCTCCTACAACTCAATAAAAGACAAATGCAATTATAAAGAATCAGAGTAGACATTTCTCCAAAGAAGATAACCTGTTGGCAAATAAACACATGTAAAGATGATAATTATTAGGGTTGTGCAAGTCAGAACTACAATGTGATATCACTTCACATCCAGGATGGTCATAATAAAAAAGACAGACACAAATGTTGGTGGTGATATGGAGAAATCATACACTGCTGGTAGGAATCTAAAGTGGCACAGCTTTGGAAACAAATTTGACATTTCCTCAAAGGGTTAAACACACAAAAATGTTAAATATAGTTATCCTATGACCCTGGACCCAGCAGTTCCATTTCTAGGTACATACCCTAGAGAAATGAAAACATACTTACATGTAAACACTTGTACACAATGTTCATAGCCCAGTTATTCTAAGTGAAATGTGGAAACAACCCAAATGTCCAGCATCTGATGAGTGGGATATACAAAATGCGGTATATCCATGTAATACAAAATTACTCAGCCGTATGAAGGAAGTAGTGAGACTTGCTACAACATGGATGACATTGAGAACAAAGTGAAAAAAGCCACACGTTGTATGAGTTCATTTATATGAAATGTCCAGAACAGGACAATCTGTAGAGAATGAAAATAGATTAGTGGTTGCCAGGGCCTGGTGGGAGAGGAGATGGCTAATCGGTGCAAGGTTTCTTTTGGGGGTTAGGATGTACAGCTCTGAATATGTAATACTAAAAACCACTGAATTGTACACTATAGAGGAGTGAATCTTATGATCTGTGAATTATGTCCTAATAGAGCTATTTTTTAAAGTAATTCTAAAACAATCCTTAAGAATTCCTGCTCTGATCCCCAAGACTAAAACTAAGGAGATATCACACTTTGATTATGTTAAAAGGCAAAAGAAATTATCCAGGTGGGCCTAATATTCACATGAACCCTTTAAAACAAGCTTTTAACAGGGAAGTCAAAAAGATTTGAAGCATGAAAAAGATTTGTTATGCTATTGCTGACTTCAAAATGGGTGGAGCATGTTACAAAGGAATACAAGTGGCCTCTGTAAACTGAAAGTGGCCCTAGCTGACAGCAAGCAAGGAAATAGAGACTTCAGTCCAGCAACCAGAAGGAAGTGAATTCTATGAATTAACTTAATATTTCTGTATCTCAGTTTCCTTACATTTATTTTTTTGAGACAAAGTCTCTGTCACCTAGGCTAGAGATCAGTGCATCATCATAGCTCACTGAAGCCAACTTCTGGGCTCAAGCGATCCACCCACCTCAGCCTGCTGAGTAGCTGGGACTACAGGCTGTAGTGGCTGTGCCACTGTATTAGGCTAATTTTTCTATTTTTAGTAGATACGAGGTCTCACTCCTGCTCAGTCAGTCTGGCCTTGAATTCTTGACCTCAAGCAATTCTCCAACCTCAGCTTCCTAGAGTGTTAGGATTATAGGCATGAGCCACCATGCCCAGATTGTTCCCTTATCTTAAAATGAGAGTAGTGATACTTGCTTCACAAGATTGTTGAAACATTAAATAAGATGATGCATGCTGATTCCCTGTAACAGAGCATTATATAAATGGGATGTATTACATGCCCTTATCTTTCTTATCCCCCATACCTCCTTCCCACTAATGCTGAAGTACTATACTGAATAGAGAAGTCACTATAGCAGATACTTCCTAAGCAACTTGTTATCTGAAAGTTATTAAAGTCAAAATGCTGACCAGTTGGCCTATCATGAGAGTATTTTAAGCTTAATTATAACATAACCCTATCTGTAGTGGCATCACAGTAGTTCTGTCTGAGCCTGTAGCCCTTCCATATAGGCCTATTATAAACAGTAAATAATTATATGTGTCCTCTTGCAACCTTAAGCACCATACAGCCTTTGGGTGTAGTCATATGATGTCACTATGCAAACCTAGATCATTGGTAAAGAATTCTGTATTCTCCTGTCGTAGTGCAAGTGGAGTGGTAGGTTACTAAAATTAAAGATAGGATAATCAGCAAAGGAGCATGCAGCAATTTACCTCAAAAGCTTCCTTTTTCTCAATTAGACCCATGCTTAGAATCAAAGAATTGGCTTTGCGGCTTAACCTCTCAGCCTTGATGTCCTTGTCTGTAAAATGTGAATAGTATTTATCATCCTCTCTTGGCTTAGGTGTAACAGTGACAAATGGTATCACTCCTAAAGGGATAGACAGCATCTTCCTTCTCCACCAGTCAGGGACAGGTTTAATGGCTGGAAGCTCACAGTGCTTTTTCAGCACGGTGCCATGCTTCCCAGTATTTTAGAAAGAACATTCAATACAAGGCAGAAAAATTGTGTAACTATGTGGTACTTTCATTTTTCCAAAGTACTTTCATTTCTGCTTCCTCAAATTCCCCTAATCAAGGGAAGTATCATTACTGAAGGGAAGTGAAGAACCATCTGAGGTCACACAACTACTAGTCAATTCATAAAACAAGACTAGATTGCGTCTACATTGATCAGTTTCTATATTGAGCTATTGGTGCATCCCAACATTTCCATTTTCTGACAAATTGGAGGAAACTTTATATTGCATAAAAAGGATACTGGCCTAATTATAGAAATCAGTGAACCTGATAAAACTACAAGTCTCTTGCCATATCCCTAGAGATTTAAAAACTCAATACATTTCTTTATCTACACTATTCCAAGGCCTCATAGTAAATAAACAAGATACATTCAAAATAGAATGTAAGTATAAACGTGTTGCTTCAACTCTACATGAGAATGGGTTGGCATATCAGGAAAAGCAGAGATCACTGTAAGGAAACAGTTTCCTAGAGGAGGTAGAAGTTGAGTATGTCCTTAAATAAAGTGTGGGTAGGATTTGGGTAGATGAACAGAAACATGGACACATTTGAGTATGAATATCAGGAAAGGGGTATAGCATAATTGAATATGTGTACAGAGTTGTGTTTGGGGGGACAGAGGGATAGAGGCAATGAGGAAACTGACCCTACTGAAACAATATTTGGACTATGAGATAGAAGACGACAAAACCAAACAGGTTTAAGGCCTTTATGATCCTGACCAAGGGAGAACTGAACAGGATTGGATAGGAAACAAGCCTAGCTGTGGGCAAGATCCTCTAGCAGTGGTCCTGAGGATGGATCAGGGGAGGGAGAGTTTGTGGCTATGATTTCATCAAGGCTTGCTGTGACCGTGGTAAAAACAGTGATGTCAGTGGGACTAATCCACACAGTCTCACAAAGAGAAAGAGTGGCTAGGTTTTGTATGTATTAGTTTCCTTGAGCTGCTGTAAAAGGTACCACATAGTGGGTGGCCTAGACCAACAAAAATTATTCTCTCATAGTTCTGGAGACCAAAAATTTAAAATTAAGTGGTCAGCAAGGTTGTGCTCATTCTGACACTGCTAGGAGAAAGAATACTACCTGGCCTCTTCCTGGTAGTTTGCCAGAATTCTTTAGTGTTCTCATAGATATATTACTCTAATCTTCTATCTTCATGTGGCCATATCCTTTCTGTACATGTCTCTTCACATGGTATTCTCTTTATAAGGACATCAATCACATTGGACTAGGTGTCTACTCCAATATGACCTCATCTAAATGAATTACTTCTGCAGTAACCCTATTTTAAAATAAGGTTTTTTTGTTTTTTGTTTTGAGACAGAGCTTCAAGCTGCCACCCTGGATAGAGTGCTGTAGCATAACAGCTCACAGCAACCTCTAACTCCTGGGCTCAAGCCAATCTCCTGCCTCCACCTCCCAAGTAGCTGGGACTACAGGCGCCCGCCACAACGCCCAGCTATTTTTTTGGTTGCAACTGTCATTGTTGTTTGGTGGGCCCGGGCTGGATTCGAACCTGCCAGCTCAGGTGTATGTGGCAATTAAACCACAGGCACCGAGGCAATTAGGTACTATTTTGAGGTACTGGGGATTAGGACTTCAACATACCTTTTTATAGGAGGGACAGAATTTAATGTCATAGCTTTTATGACAGATTTTATGTCATAGATGAAGAACTTCAAACTCTTGAATCTGTGTGGCCACAGACAGGAAGGAAGGAAGTATTGAAATCTGTTGTACTCCAAGGCAGCTTCTTTTTTTTTAACCTCAGAGTGAAGGGTAGAACACAGTTCCACAAAGAGGCAAACCAGATTATTTGGAGACTTTTTAGTGACTTTATTCTCAGTATATTTCTAGATGGGATCCATTTTTCATATTAGCCTACCTTTTCAATCCTAGACCTCATATAGTAGAACAGGTCTAGGATAAGTTTTATTTAGAAGAAAACTTAGCAAGCAAGTTTTATGTCTTTGAGGTGCCACTACTATATAGATTTAGCTCACTGAGAAGTTCAGTGTGCAGTCACTAGGAATCTGGACTTTTTCTGTTCTTTGTTCAACGAGATAAATGACTAAGCAGTGATTGAGTGTAGAGCACATTCTGTTGATATCCCGTTTACCAGGTAGATTGTATTGTGCTAGGTATGGGACTAGGAGCCTTTCAATGACCAACCCATTCTCTGTGTTCATCACAAGGATAATAAATTCTCATCGGGAGACTGGATATTCCTCGAGTGGTCATCAACTATTAACCAACGTCTAGAGTAGCAATGTATGAGAATGAGCCACTTGCAATCTACAGAGTCTTTTTCCTCTTCCAGAATCTTCCCCAGGTGTGACAGAGGTGACCATCATAGAAAAGGCACCTGCCGAACGTCATATGATTTCTTCATGGGAACAAGTAAGTGATGCCATGTGGAATCCTTACCTCTCAACAAAGAGAGGTCAATTTAATGCCTCTAAAAGGAAATAGGGAAGGAAACCTATTCTTATCACATGCCACAGCTGCCTTCAAGGTAAAGTTCTCCCTTAACTCTGTTACTATTCAGGCCACTTAATACTTCCTTTCATTCCATGTTAGTTCCCCCAGCATGGAGTGTCTCCCTTGAGCCCCATTATCCTATGGATGCAGTAGACTTTGAAGTTGTATACAACAAAGCTATAAATCCAATTAGGAAAGGAAAACATTAAGCATCATGCTATTCAGAACATAGTTAAATGTTGCAGATAACTGTTAACCAGATCAAAAGCTAATGCTTTCCAATCCTCCTCTGAACTTTAATTCCTTTATTCGATAAAAGTTTCAAGCTTCTAAAATGGATCAGACATTGTGCTTGTTGAGCCTTGGCAATTCAATGGTAATTTCTTAAAAGGCACTGTTATTATCTGTTTATCTTATTGTCTAATACATAGTGTAGATTGTTACCAATGTAATTACAAAGTGGACTGAGTCCTATGAAGTATAATCAAATATTTAATATACATTTCTAGTACTAATATAAACATAGAAATTGTTTAATAAAGGGAGCATTGTACAGAAGCCCACCCTAATCTAGTAATTGAGAAAAGATTTTTCCACCGAAGCTGTCAGAAGTTGTTAACCAGGAAGATGAGATCTAGAAAGAGGCTTTCAACATCTGTGAAGACTTCAAGATGGAAAAGGTTACATTGCTCTCATAGCATCCTGGTCCCAGGAGAGCTCTGTTATTATTAAGCATTTCAGTGATATTTCATAGTTGCAGGGTGCTTTCCAATGCTTGATTGGTTAACTCTCCAATACCCATATACAAATTCAGTTTCCTGTTGGTGAAACTATGGTCCACAGAGACTAAATGATTTGGCAGAATTTCTACCTTCTTTTCAATCTCACTTTATTTTATATTCTAGTGAGTGGATTCTGAACCTCCTTATAGATCTGTTTCTTACATGCTCCTGCTATGAATTTATCATTAAGTGGAGGAAGTCAGCCTATGACACCATGTCCATAGTTGCCCCCTCACCTCTTGCTCATACTCTGCCCAGTAGCTCCTCAGTGTTCTCTCCTTTGGTGCTTAACTTCCTCCCTCTATACTGGCAGTTTCCCTATAGGGTGTTTTCAACTCTTTAAAAAAATGATTCACATTTAAGGGACACAAAATTTTTTAAAAAATAAAACAAAAACATAAACCGTTCAAATTGTGTCTCCCTCTGGCTACTTAGCCATTTGTTCCTTTGTACAACAAACATGTAGAAAAACTACCTAAATCAGGAGTCAGGAAATGTTTTATTTAAAGGATCAGACAGTAAATAGTTTAAACTCGGTGGGCTCTGCAGTTTCTGTATCAACTCATTTCTTCCAGTGTAGCCTGGAAAGCGTTTTCAGTATTGAAAACAGTGCTGAAATTCAGGGGCATGACTGCTCAAAATAAAACTTTTTTTACAAAAACAGGTGACAGGGTGGAGATAGTGCATGGCCATAGTTTACTGACCTCACGTCTAAATTACTGTCCTTTCCTTTCCTTCGCAGTTACTCTTCATTCTGCCACACCTCTCTTTACTACCATTCCTTGGACCCACTCTGTCAGAATCATCAGGGACCTCTTCATTCTAGTGGTTCTCAACCTTCCTAATGCTGCGACCCTTTAATACAGTTCCTCATGTTGTGGTGATCCCCAACCATAAAATGGGGGTCACCGTTCTCTTGCCGTACTTCACCTCACTTGACATCTCCTGGACTTCTCAGGTTAACCACTCTGCTAGCTCTCTGCTCTCTTGGGTCCTAAATTAGCACTCTTCTCATAACCCTGAGTTACTAGACAGAGCAGAAGAACCACCCAAAAGTGGTGCCCTGAAAGCCTTACTCAGAAGAGCTAGAAACATGGCAGGAAGGGACTAAAGCATCAGACTCCTGCCCAGCAGTGCCTGGGGTGGAAAGGTCTGTAGCAAAGAAGCAGCAGTGCTTAGGACTGCCAGCCATTTACATTAGAATGACAATAACGTCTTAATGTTTCTCATAAATTCGGTGTACTGAAGAATTCCCATGTTTATATTAGTATTGGAAATGTGTATTAAATATTTGATTACATTTTTTTCTATTTCAATGGATTTTGGAGAATTTTTTAAAACTGGTATAATACCAGAATGTGTTTACTGGGTGAAACAAATACCCTAAGAAATTTATAATTACTATTACTGGAATTCTTCAGCCTAAGTTAAACATGAATATTACCTAATAGTCCTAAGATGGAATCTCACAGAATCTCTGTTAAGAGAGGCTGGTAGAAAATAGTTTCCTTGTCTCCACCACAAGATGGCACTAGTGATCAAAATCTCAAAGCGGATGGTGGCCTTTTGGGGCAACAGAAAAAACCTTGTCAGAACATTGATCACTGTAGACTTCCTATGTGAGGGTTCCCAGGTGGAAGAAAGGCATTCTGCATTCACACTTTTTCTCTTTGAAAGTTCAGAGAATGTAGCCATACAGAAGGCCCTAGAAGCAAGCTCTTAACTTCAAGTAAGAAGATAAATAAATTAGCCCAGAGAATCCAAGAATCCAAAAATGACAAGCATTGTCTATTTAATCATCTAAAAACACTTCTTAAAATTACCTGCAAACTTGACGTTTTTCCCTCACCTATAGTTCTTGAAGATGTTGTGGCCACAAATCATAATAATTTCCTAGTATTCTATCTTCCTGTCAAGCTCACATCCCTTCCTACCTCCAGTGTTTTATAGATGTAGCTTTAGAATTTATTCTTGAACCTAGACTCACAGAGTTTAAGTGACATGCTCAAGGCTACTCAGCTAATGGCAGAGTTGGGAAGTGAACTCATCATTCTTTTAAATTACACTTTCTCACACATTGGGCACCTAGAACTGACAGATTGTATGAACTAAAATAAACTTGATATAAGTAGTGGTCAGCATCACATCTCAGTGAGCCACAACTTTGATAAGAGTTATTAACATTTTGCCACTTTGCTTCCATAACCAATATCACCAAGTCACTCTAGGAAGTCCAAGAAGGGAATTAGAGAACTCATCTCTCTGCATCCTCCAGGGATTTGAGTTGTCTAGAGAAGACTGGTCAGGCATTTTCACAGAGGTGAGTTATTTAGAAATTAGGGCTTGCTCCTAGTATCACCTGAAAGGATACTGAGGTATTTCCTGATTCTCTCCCCTACCAGTTTGGATGATTTGTTATCCAGATGAAATATTTGAATATAGCCTGTTGTACTTTTTTTACTTTCTAAGAATTGTCAGAATGATTTGAATAGATTAATTGCATTAAATGCTCTGGAAATATATACTCTTCATTTTTAAGATGTTCTCATTTGTCTAGTAACTTGTTTTAGAAAATAATATAAAATAAGGGCATGGGTCTGAAATTTATGGTAATGACTGATTTGCTTTAACATTGTCAGTCTTTACCTCGAACCTCCTCTCTAACCGTGCTCCTCTGTCTCCTCTTCAGCATGTTACCCTTGAGCTCTTTCTTTGGCTAATTCTGCACCAAGATATTATCATGGCAGGGCAAACACCTAGTCTGCTTTTATCAGGTGAAGCAAAAAATAAGGTCAGACTGGTAACTCTGTTTGCAGACGCCCATGCCTCTCTAATAGAATTTTGTAGGTGATTGTCAGGATCTTTCTATTTCAGGGATCAGAAACATGGTAAATCATGTCTCCTGTGTCTTGAGGCATAACCCTGTGCCATCTTTTGCAGCCCTGACCTAACACTCACCTGATTTGTGATTCTAGAAGAATAACTGTATGATGCCTGAAGATGTGAAGAACTTTTACCTGATGACCAATGGCTTCCACATGACATGGAGTGTGAAGCTGGATGGTGAGTTGGATACCTTGAGCATTTCCCTGGCTGAGAGTTGGTACTCTCAAGTGCCATGTCCAGAAGCAATGATTATCTCCCAGAGCTAACAGATACCATCATTACTTCACTCACCACCACTCCATGGCAGAGTCTAGCCAGTTCAGAACCAGAAGCTCAATTTAGATGATTCCTGTTGGAAAGGGGTGAAGGAAAATATTAATCATTACACAAAATACCTGAGCCACCTTAATCTTGAAAGCCTTAGAAGACTCCACCTTATAGCACACCCTTCAGAGTGAGTAGCAGTGACGGTCTCCATTGTTCATGAGAGAAGCTGGTTGTCTCTCTCAGGCTTTTTTCATCTGTACACAATGATGAAGACCTCAGGACTCTAACCCCCCAAATTAGAGCCTTTGCTTCTTTCCCTCTCATCACCTCACCCTAAGGCATCAGCTACCTATGTTCATAGGCTACCTTTAGCCTTAAATGTGTCTAGGACAAAACACTTGTGTACAGATGTGGGAGCTCAACTCTGTTTTTATCAGAGATTGCAGGTACTATGTGGACATAAAAGGCAGAACTGTACACTTGTGTGCAGACTGCTATAAAATTTCATAAGCTAGGAAACCCTAATTTAGCCACTGGAGTCCAGCCCATCCCTAGCACAGATTTCCCAGCCCCACCATGCGCCTTTATTGCCATTGACTCCAACCACATCCCCAGATGTACTTTGGCCTTGGGAAGCACCAAGAACTCCTCACTGCTGCTCCCAAGAACGCAATGACCTCTGTTGCAAAGCACACTACAGAGGGATTTCTCCCCTTCACTGCCTCTGCCTTCTGCCTTTACACCTAACTTCCCTTTTTTGGTGATTACCAAAGCTTTCCTATCTTGTACAGGGGACTAAAGGTACTTTTTATAGCTTACTAATAAACAATTTAACCTTAGCTTTTAGCTTAGAATCATTTCTTTCTGTGGCCTAGAAACCATCCTTGTCACCAGAATTAGAACCCTCCCTTACAGCCCCCACTCTAGTCTGGAGCAATAGCGAGGGACAGAGACAAGACTTCTGAATGAAATGGCTCTCACAAAGGCAAGTGGATTGCTTAAGCTCAGGAGTTTGAGACCTCTTGCTCAGCCTGAGACCCCATCTCTACTAAAAACAGAAAAAAAAAACTAGTCAGGTGATGTGGTGGGCACCTGTAGTCTCAGCTACTTGGGAGACTGAGGCATCACTTGAGCCCAAGAGTTTGAGGTTGCTGTGAGCTATAACTCTCTGGCACTCTACCCAGGACAACAGAGTGAAACTGTATATTAACAACAACAACAAAAAAAAAAAAAACCTAAAAACCTTTATTCCTTAAACAAGGACCCTAAGACCAAATTTCTTAGTTCTTTTTGAATATTTCTTTTTAAAAATTTCTTCAAGTCCACCCTAATACGTGAAGTGGGGGCTTTTTATCACCCATGGCCCCAGCTTCTTTTTTTACACGAAAGGTTGGTGTTTGGGGGGGGGGTGCAGTGAGTGATCTTCTTTCCCCTTTATATCAGATTCCTTAACTATGGGCCAAAACAGTACCTGAGCTTAGGTTATTTATGCAGAAGACCTTGTAATAACCATTGTAACTAGGCCATTATGCCATGTAATTCTTCCTATTACTCTTTCTGTAGAGCACACTATTCCACTGGGCAACATGGCAATTAATAGCATCTCAAAACTGACTCAGCTCAACCAGTCTTCCATGTATTCACTTCCTAATGCACCAACTCTGGCAGACCTGGAGGATGATACACATGAAGGTATGAAGAAAATGCCAGGGTTGAAATCTTTGTTTTATTTTCAGCACCCAGTTCAGTACCTGGCATATAGTAGGCACTTACTGTTTGGTGAATGCATGAATCCTGTAGATTAAACTTAATATATTGGTATCGTAGGGATTCAGAGAACGTGACAGTCTTTTAAACACAGCTTCTTTTCTCATCATTCCTACTTCTAAGTTCTTTGTCACTTCTGAGTGAAATGGTTTATAAGTCAAATGGCTGCTAAAACTCATGAGCAACTAAATGGGTGTAAGAGAAGACTTTTTCAGTCAGAATTATGTTTGGCTACATATAAGAGAGATGTACATTTAAGTTAAATAGCATTTGATTTTTCTCATAACAAGAAATCTGGAACTAGGCTGGTGTAGCTGCTTGAGAAAAGTCAATGATAGTATCCCCCTCTTGCTTCTTGCTCTGATTTTGGATATGATTTTCATCCTTATGATTGAGAAGTGTGGGCTCGACCTCCAGACTTCAAATCTCTGTTCCTGTCAGGAAGAAATAGAATAAAAGACAAAGGGCAAAAAAACTGGCTCTTTACAGAATCATTCCCTTTTTATCAGGAAGACAATAGTTTTTTTCAGAAACCCCTCCCAGTAGTTATTGGCCAAAATAGTCAAAGGGCTACCTATAGTTACAAGGAAGTCTGAGGAGGTGAGTAATTTTAGTTGTACAGTATGGCCTGCACAAGCAAAAACTAATAGAAGGCTTTCGCTGTCAGTTGAACAAGCAATTGGAGAATAATACCAGAGGAATTCAGGAGCAAAGTCTGGAGAGTTGTGAGTCCTAGGAAGAGCCTGTCATTCAGAGATCTGTGGAATCCCCACAAATGGTCATGTTGACTTCTGGAAAAAGTTTAGAAACAATTACCTGGAAGTACTGGAGAGTAAATAAAAGTAGGCAGAAACTAGAGCGTTATCTACAGTTGGCAGAAGGGAACCACATTTGAGTGAGTTTTCTATTTCTGCAATTTTCACCTAAGGCAGCACAATGCAGGGCTATTAAAACTTGGAGAGAGGCTCGGCGCCTGTGGCTCAATGGGCTAAGGCGCCAGCCACATGCACCTGAGCTGGCGGGTTCGAATCTAGCCTGGGCCCGCCAAACCACAATGACGGCTGCAACCAAAAAATGGCCCGGCGTTGTGGCGGGCGCCTGTAGTCCCAGCTACTTGGGAGGCGGAGACAAGAGACTTGCTTGAGCCCAGGAATTGGAGGTTGCTGTGAGCTGTGATGCCACGGCACTCTATCCAGGGTGACAGCTTGAGGCTCTGTCTCAAAAAAAAAAAAAAAACTTGGAGAGAACCTACAATCTAGACTTTTGATTTTATCTATTATTGATAGTAGAGACCAGATTTATTCTCATACCTAGAATAATGACAATAAAACCCAGACAAAAAACAATGATTTTTAAGAGACTGGCTATTAACCAACAAAGGAGAATGAACTCTGAGCAATGGAAAACAAACAAGATGAACTCTACAATTTCCCTAGCATATTACCTTTAGAGCCTCTGGTCCACAGTGTAGAATGGGCACCCAGGTGAGATCTAATGCACTCCCTGATTAGAGAAGACAGAGCCAAGAGTACAGATAGGTTAAGGCAGCTAGAGTTCACAGAACTGAGTAACAGGAGAATGCTGCATAAAAAGAAAACTCCAGAGATCTGCAGAGGGTCCTCCTCAAGTGTTCAGCAAATAACTGATAAGCCCATGCATGTGAAGAAACTGTCCAAGGCCAGGAGACAAAACTGCTCAAAAGATTACAGGGAACATTGCCCAGTACTCACACAAGACCAAGAATGGTGCCTGTTTCTACCAGACAGGATAAAAAAACTTATGATTTAAGGGTCTTGTTTCGGTATGGTGGAGTAATTAGCTATAGGTCCTGCCTGACAAATCTTAACATATTGCTGACTGGTCACAAGTTACTGGTAACATGAAAATTGCCAGTCAACAAATATGTTAATATAGCAACTATTCCCTGATTAATTTCTCCCAGTTTCAATTCCCATTTGTCCCAAATTCAGCCTATTGTATTCTTTTGCCCTCTTGTCTCTCAGCTGCTTATAATATAGAATCACTTAGCACCTCTAATATTTTAACTCCTTGTTCCACTGTTAATTTTAAACAGAAACTATGTTACCAGGTAACTCTTTACTGGTTAGCTGTGTGTTAAGAGCAAAGCTCAAAGTATCAGTTTGCAAGTAACTTAATGGTGTCAAGGAACAGAGCTCAAAAATATTTACAGAAATACAAGAACAACCAGCATTCACAATAGAAAATTAATAATTTCTGACACCCAAAGATTACCAGGCACACAAATGAGTAGAAAAATACAACCATAATAAGGAGAAAAATGGATTAATTGAAACCAATCCAGCAGTGACACACATTTTAGAATTAGTATATATGGACATTATAAGTTTTAACGGTATTATATATATCAAAAAAAGTATAGACATAGAAGATATATGTGTGTGTAGCCCAAATTTAACTTTCAGAGATGAAAACAAGTTTCTAAGGTGAAAAATATACTAAGTAAAATTAACAGTGATTTAGGCATTGCAGAAGAAAAGATTTGAGAACGTAAAAGCATGCCAATAGAAACTAAATGACACAGAAAGAAAAAAACATGTATTTTTAATGAAAAGAGTATCAGTGAGCTAAAGGACAAAAATGGTATAATATATATGTAATAGAAGTTCCTGAAAAGAAAGGGGTCAAGGGCCAAAAAATAATATTTGAAGAAATAATGGCTCAAAAAATTGGCCAATTTGATGGAAACTATAAACTCACATATCCAGTAAGCTTAGCCAGGAACAAGAAACACAAATGATACCAAGAAAACACCATAATCAGCTCAGCACCCATAGCTCAGTTGTTAGGGCACCAGCCACATACCCTGAGTCAGGCAAGTTTGAACGTGCCCCAGGCCTGTTAAAATAAACAACAGTGACAACTACAACAAAAAAATAGCCGGGTGTTGTCATGGGTTCCTGTAGTCCCAGCTATTTGGGAGGGTAAGGCAAGAGAATTGGTTAAGCCCAAGAGATTGAGGTTGCTATGAGTTGTGGCCATGGCACTCTACTGAGGGTGATGTAATGAGACTGTCTTGGAAGAAAAAAAAAAGAAACACCATAATCAAATTGCTTAAAATCAGGGATAAAGAGAAATTTTTTTAAGCAGCCAAAGAGGAAAGACAAATTTAAAGGAACGAAGATAAGGATAATAGCATATTTCTCCTTGGAAACAATTCAAGCAAGATAAAGTACTCAAAGTTATTAACCTAGCATTTTATACCCAGTGAAAGTATCTTTCAAAAAAAATAGGCCTTTTCAAAAGCAATCTGGCAACATCCATCTTACTGCAGGAAATCTGTCCCATATAATGAAAGCACCAGAATGTAAGGACATGTAAAGAGGTGATTATTGTGACATTCACAGCAGAATGGTGATAGGTAATTACCTATCAACAGGGGATAAATTAGGGAGCATCCACTCCCACAGACTATCAAGTAATCATTAAAAAGGATGAATTAGAGTTACATGACTTTGAAGGCCTTCTACATGGTATTATTACATAGAAAGCAAGATTCAGATCATGTGTTTGATGCCTCATTTTTATATAATAAACAATCCTAGGGAAAGTTATGTCAGCACCAAGCCATCAACCTTGCTCTGCCTTTATGTGGTCCTACTCCAAGAAGTTCAGTTTGCTTTCCAGTGCCTCCTTTCTCCAGATTCCCTGACACTGTCTGTTGGTGGTTGGTAAGCCCTGGCCAGGTGGTTATGGATTAGATCCAGGACATAATTCAAATACAGGATTTATTTGAAAATGCACTTAAGCCATATGTCTGAGATAAGGCTTTTTTCTCATTTTTTTCATCTTAGTAAAGTTTGATGTATCAATATAATTATGGGTTTAAGTTAAGTTTATTTCAACTTTACCATTAAATTCTGGGTTTGCAGCCAGTGAGGACCAGCCAGAGAAGCCTCACTTTGACTCTCGTAGTGTGATATTTGAGCTGGATTCGTGCAATGGGAATGGGAAGGTTTGTCTTGTCTACAAAAGTGGGAAACCAGGTAAGAATTATTTACAAGCACAGTCCTGTCATTTGGCTATGGTCTTGCCTAACATTGCTTGTCAGCAATCACACAAAAGGCACATACCTCTTTAGCCTCATGAGATGCTGCCAGGTCTCTTATATGTGCTATGACCCAGAAAGCCCCTTTGATCCTCTCAGAGCATTCCCCTCTAGGCTAATTAGTAGAGTCCTTTTCTCCTCTTCATGTGTGAATTACTGCAAAACAGTCAATGGGATTAGGATAATAGATGAGTAAAAACTAAAAGAAATAGTCATTTTGTTTATAGATTTAGGCATACATTAGGATCCAGGAAATTATCTTTTATCTTTCTTTTATACTTCTATATCTAGGCCAATTAACAGCAATAAAATCCTGAATTGCTAGACCTCAAGACCCCAGATGGGAAATCAAAAGAAAAAGACTCTGTGCCCATGAGCAGCAGCTGCCCCTTGGTCCCCTAACAACAGGTTAGACTATAGTCCAGGAACTGTGAAACAACGAGAGCTGGATAAGACCAGGCCCTCTTCAAGTAGCTCTCTGTCTGGTAGGGGTGAGAAGATACTCCAGGATTTACTCTAGGAAGGAGAAATCATCTCTTGCTAGAGGAATCTTTGCAAAGTAGCATTTGAGCTGCATCTTGGTAGGAGTTAAATATGAGGTGGGAAGGGGGGTTTAGTAATGTAAAGGGGGGCAGCCAAGCAAAGGAACAAAGGGTAAAATCCATGCCATGGGAAAGTACAACTGACTTGGGGGAAATGACAGATAAGTTCAATTCAGTGGGCCTCATGATTCATTTGGGGGATGAGGAGATGAAGCCACAAGGCCAGTTGCTTCCTCTCAGAAAGCCAAGCAAAGAAGTTTGGACATAATGTGGTAGATAGTTAAGAATCAGTCAAGCTTGCTTAGGAGAATGGTAGGCTTCAAATAGAAATGTTTATAACCATAGCAGTCTGGGCAAAGAAAGATGGATGAATGAGGCTACTTAGGGAGATAATACAGCTAGATAGCAGATGAAGTAGAATAACCTTCAAGTAGTAAGAACAGAAGGTCAGGACCAGGTATGGGGCAGGAACTGACATGTTAGCATCTGCTTCAGCTCAACCAGTACATTACACAACTGCCCTGGCCAGATTCCCAGGGGTGAACTGCTCTGAGCTTTCTTCATGGTTATTTTTCCTTGCACTTTTAATTACTGAGAGAGACCTCTTCAAAACAGCTGAAGCCTTTGGGGCATGGAGGCTCACACCTGTGATCCTAGCACTCTGGGAGGCCGAGGTGGGTAGATTGCTTGCTTTAGTTCAGGAGTTCAAGACCAGCCTGAGCAAGAGTGAACCCCCGTCTCTACTAAAAATAGAAAAATGAGCCCAGCATAGTGGCACGTACCTGTAGTCCTGGCTATTAGGGAGGCTGAGACAAGAGGATTGCTCAAGCCCAAGGGTTTGAGGTTGCTGTGTGCTGTGTCTTCCCAGGGTCACAGAGACTCAGCCTCATGACAGACAACAACAAAAAAAATAAAAACCCAAGTCATTCAGAGTTTCTCTTCATTAGGAAAGCTGAGGCCACAATGCTGATTACACACAGAAAAAGCAGTTGCTTAGATAGCTTGAATATGCTTACAGATTGTAAGAATCTAGCAGATAAATTAGCTGATCTGTCTCCTGGGCATGGTGGCTCATGCCTGTAATCCCTGCACTTTGGGATGCCAAAGCAAGAGATATCCTGAGGCTAGGAGTTTGAGACTGGCCTAGACAACACAGCAAGACCCAGTCTCTACTCCCTCCCCCACAAAAAACAAAAATTAGCCAGGCAATTGCACACTCTAACCTAGGTGACAGACACTATCTCAAAAAATAATTTGTAAAACAATATCAAACTGGTAAAAGTGGTCACTACAGAATGGAACTAGGAGGTTACAAAGAGTGTGGGAGGGGAATTTTTATCTTACATTTTCTCTACTGTATTATTTTTTTAACCATAAGTGTGTGTATATATATATTGACTTTACAGTTAAAAGGAAGAAGTGTTAAGGTATTCCTTATCTTTTATTTCCTTTGTCTACTATTTCAGCATTAGCACAAGACACTGAGATCTGGTTCCTAGACAGAGCGTTATATTGGCATTTTCTCACAGATACCTTTACCGCCTATTATCGCCTGCTCATCACTCACCTGGGCCTACCCCAATGGCAGTATGCCTTCACCAGCTATGGCATTAGCCCACAGGCCAAGGTAAGGAAGGAATACATTTATCATCTCAAACCCTGGTGTGTATCAAAATCTTATGAGGAAATGGTAAAATTGCAGATTCCCAACTTCCCCATCTGATTCAGGAGATGTGGCGTGGAGCCCAGGAACCTGCATTTCCAATAAGCAAGGCAGGTAATTCCAATGTAGATAGACCACCTCACTTTATGCTGACCTGGTTAAGTAATTCCCAAACTTGGCTGATCCCCAGAATTACCTGGGAAGTTTTTATTTTTAAATGTTACTGGTGGGTCAGGAGGGTGGGCTTAGGTCCAGGTAGTTGTTGTGGATTGGCAGTACATGTTCACTGGAAGAATAAAATGTCTCTTATTCCCATTCTCCCAGTATACTTTCCCAGAGGCAGCCACTATTACTAGTTCCCATGTTCCTTTTCCAAGATACTCATTGTACATAAAGCATACGTGCGTTTTTTTTTTTGACTCTTTTGTTCTAAATCATAACTGTAATGTACTATCCACATTGTTTTCCACCTTGTTCTTTTCACTCAATACTTCATCTTGGAGATCATTCCTTTCTAATACATTTTAGAGCTGCCTTGTCCCTTTCAGTGGCTATAGAGTATTCCCTGTATTGGTGTGCCTCTCTTATAGGTCTAGGCACCATTTTAATCCTATAGATGCCACATGTGCAACCTGATATACAACCCAGTTTGAAAACACCAAGTGGGGCTAGAAGAACTTTGGACTAGAATGAGCTGGCCTGGGCGCCTTTGTGACTAAATCAGCATCGTTTTAGCTACTTGGCTCCAGCTCCACCTTACTATGTACTCATCTAGTGGGCTTCATTTTCCTCAAACGTTGCTTACTAACAACATCCATCTGATCAACATTGGGAGGTGGTTGTGATCAGTAAAAAGTCAGTAAATGTGGTGGATGTGCTTTGCCCTCAGTTGCCTAGAAAGCCAGCATGGAACAGAATCCCAACACACCACTTCCCTCAGCAGAGGCCCACACTGGCCTTGATGTGAACCTCTCCTATGGAAAGGGTGCTCGTCTGATGGAGAGTAGCTGTTTGAGAGAACAATAGGACATTGTTCCCTAGATCAGAAGGAAGTGTACTCACATTCTACTGCATGTAAGGCCTTTATTTTAAAAGTTATGAGACCTCAAAGCAATTTGTGTCTTACTAAGGGCTGATGAGGTCTGCCTATAATTTCACTTAAAGGAAAAGCTAATAGTTTTTTGAGGCAGTTTTTCATAGAATGTATACTTTCTTGTCTCTCTGCCTCTGGTTCTTGGCTCTCTACCCTCACATCCCCACTAAAGAGACAAAGAATGAAAAAAAGAAAAATTAAAAAAAAAAGAGAGAGAGACAATGAATGGTATCTCTCCCTTGAACTATGACCCTGTGTCTCAATTTTCTGCCTTACAGCAATGGTTCAACATGTATAAACCCATCACTTACAACCCAAACCTGCTCACAGAAGAGACTGACTCCTTTGTGAATAAACTGGATCCAAGCAAAGTGTTTAAGAGCAAGAACAAGATCTTAATACCAAAAAAGAAAGTGCCTGTACAGCCTGCAAGTGGCCAGAAAGGGCCCTCAGGTCCCTCTGGTTCCTCCACGTCTAAACCTTCTGGCTCTGGAAACCCTGTCCGGAAATAAGCACTCCTATTTCCATCTTTTCACCAGCTGAACAATGGCAGTTTCCATGCACAGATGGCCGAAAGGGTGGCCCTAACCTCAAATTCTGTGTATGATGGACCCATAGGCTTCTTCCCATTCCCATCTAAGTGGCCGAAATCCTCAGCCTTTGCTTCCACTGACATTAGTCAGGAGTTGGAAGAACACGCTGAGGTCTCCCCCAGGTTCTCCCCACAGCTATGTGGTACTATCCCATCTCTAAAAGCAATGGGGGAGTTTGGGGTCTTATTTAAGGTGCCAATCTGGTAAGAGCTTGCCTCTCTTTTTATACCCACCCCTCAATCCCATAACAGTGATTAGAGAAGTCCCACATCCCCAAAGCACTGGTTTTGACTCATGAGACATTCGAACTTTGCTGTTCAACCTGAAGCCACTCGTCACTGTGACTATTTAAATTATATGAAAAATCAATTTCTTCAGTTGTATCAGCTACATTTCAATTATTTGTGGTGTTAGTAGATTGTTTTAGCTCAAAGGTACAGAACATTTCTCATCACAGAAAGTTAGCACTGCATTAGAACATTTTCATACTATGTTCTTTATATCTTTTACTACAAACAAATCTCACTTTGCTCATTTATTTTGCCGTTTTCTATAAAGTTTTTCTTCCTTATCAGTTTCCTATTAAGTTTCTTGCTTCCAATTTTGTGTTTGTACGTTTCCCAGAGTTATTCATTTTTAAAGAAAAGGTGTACTTCTGCTATACTTTATTCTGACCATTTAAAAACAAAAAATTCCCAAACATTGTTTTGCAGGACTCTTCATAAGGGTGAAGCCACTGTTGCAAAAAGCTTTCCACCTGCTCTCCTAACAGTTCTGAGTTTCCCAGCCCTACTCTGTGTGGTTCCTGGCCATCCTTAGGACACACATTCTCCTGCGTGAAACAGGGTAGGGTTCCAAGAGTTCCTTTGGAAATAAAGTCCCTGTAAATTAGAAATCATTTTCCTATAGAAATACAGGGGTACTAGACCTAACAAGCCCACATATGCCTACTGTTTGACACAACATAAATCTGAACTTAACCTGCTTCAGCTAATGGAATTTAAAGAGTGATCAGGTTTTCTTTTCTTTTTTCTTTTTTTTTTTTTTTTTTGTTTGGGACAGAATCTCATTCTGTCACCCTGTATAGGGTGTGGTGGCATCATAGCTCACAGCAACCTCAAACTCATGGTCTCAAGTGATCCTCCTGCCTCAGGCTCCCGAGTAGCTAAGACTACAGGTGCCTGCCACAAGGCCTGGCTAGCTATATGTTCAATTGGGAATGTCTGTTTCCTTCCTCTACAGCCCTGGCAGTGAGAGAAGCAAGGCCTTCATTCGCCTTCCCAAGAGGGAAAGTAGGGAAATCACCCACCCAGCCCTAGGTCCTCGGGTGGCGGCAGTTTTTATGCTCAAGTCCGAGAGTTTGAAGTGCAGGACCCTCTGCACACTTCAATCCCACTGGCTTACTCTCTTTCGTTGCCACAGCATTCAGTAGGCATCCTTCCTTTGCACTGCTTCTACCTGCCAACCACCTATGGCTTCCCTCTCCCATGACCCACTGGAAGCAGTCCCCATGATTTTCTACCTGCACTTTTGCTCTGAAAAATTTTCAGTTATTTATGAAGTTTTAAATTTTTTTTTTGTTATTGAGAATAATAATACTCATGAAAAAGAGGCTTCCATCCTCCCTCTACCTGTCTCTTTCCATACATTCTGAGGAAAACTAGGCTGAAAAGTTGGCCGTCAAAGATGGAGGCAAACCTCTAGCTGACTGCTTCCCTATTTCTAATCACTGAAAGTTTTAAATATTAATGCTCAAAAGTCTGTGGGAGCATAAGCTGAGCTTCATGTTAATAGCGTATATGTTTTCAAGTATGTGTTCACTAACCATTCTGACTCATTTCTAATGGAAAGTGTTTAAAATAGCAATACCTCTTACCTTTGTGATCCCCAAACTGACCATTTATAATTCAAAATGATTTCAATGTTTTTGTGTTTTTTAACCACTACATAATGTCAAATCTTCCCTAATTTAGGAAATATTTTGTCCCTTTTAATTGTTGAGGTTATTACACTTCAACCATTGGTAAGTATGTAGTAATTTATGGAGTAGGAGAAAAAGGACAGAAACACCAAGTTTGAAAAGAATGATAGCTGGAGTTTAGTCTTCCAAAAGTATTTTTCTGGGCAGAATTGATCAAATCACTAGAGTTCAACATTTGGCTGCTGCTCCAAGACAAGTCAAGGTTAAAAGGGAAGTGAGAAGTTACGTCATCGTTCATTGGAACCCTTCAGTTACAGTACTTCTAAGTCAGTCCTGGTCCAGTTCCAGGTTTCACAAGTGAAGTGGCAGAGGAAGGAGCAGCAGGGCCCTTCAAATCAGAGGCAATCAAATGGCGTCCTCAAGATGCTGTCTCGGGAAAGGGCTTATGAGGAGGAACAGTTCAAGACCTGCCAAAGATGAGGGAGAGCAGTGAAAAGCAGGGTGGGCTACCTAACATATAGGACATATTAGAAAATGAAGATGTGGGCCTCTGCCTCAAGTCAGGAAAACAATGCCGTTGTTATAGGAGCTAAGAAACAATGGTTTTCCTTTCCTCCATGGTGTCTCACAACTTAAGATGGTGTTTTTTACTTGCCACTTAATGCTATTGTATGAAAATTAAAATATTAAATTACTAGCATGTGTCTTTTTATTGTACAATTGCAGTTTTAAATGAAAACACAAACATTTGGTGAAGATAGAATCACCAAAATTACAATTTGTGTTTTACAGCTTAAATATACATACTGTATGCGTATGAATTTCATTCTTACCAGAACAGTGGACAAACTGCACAAAACTAACAGTTGTTACTATTTTGCTTGTTGATATGTGGATATTTTTACCAATACTCTACCTTCAACTTGCCCATGAATAAGAAAGAAAAAGGAACTATGTTTTTCTTTTGTGTCATTTTCAGAGTAAGTAGTTGGGTAGTACTGGAAATTGACATGAGTAAGAAGGCATATGATAGGACTTCTTGGTCATTGACATCCTTAGAATGTAGATGTAAGATGCTTACCTTGTACTCCCTTTGAATCTCTGAATTCTGACACATCGTGGGTCCACTGGAATTCTATGCACATGAGGCATCACAAGACTACATGTGAGTGGAGCAGTAGGGATTGCTGGACACATTGCACATACCTCCTAATGTGCATGCTCCATTGTCCCAGAAGACTACATTTACATAAGTTCAAAGATAAAATGAATTTCAAGATAATGACAGAAAAGCACTAAACTAAGTGTGAAGCCCTTCCAAGTCTGAGCACTGTGTGGCTGCACAGGTCACCCACCTGTGACACTAGCCCAGGGGAAGGCAGTGTTCTGGCAGAAGACTTAACAACATACAGCTGAGTGGGTTAAATGAGGAAAAAACACCCATGAGATTGATGTTTTGAAACCAAAGCAATTAAAATAACAGTAGGCTGTACTATAAATCAACTGCCCAGGAAAAAGACACTGGGCTGGAGTCACAAAATGAGAATAAATGGCAGAATGCCTCACAGTGCATTGATGTAGTTAAGGTTGTATAGAAAGTGCCACACATCATGCTTTTTCCAGGGAAGTAACCAAGCCTAGGACAGGAATGAAAAGGGACAGTTTGCACACGATCCACAGAAGGTCCCATAAAGCTGACATGTACCAGTGCCACAGGGGTGTGTAGAAAGTAAGATACCCAAATCCTCCTCTAGACCTACTAAGTCAAAATTGCCAGGAAAGGTTCCAGGCATCAAGATTTTTAATCAACCGAAATCATGACAATGATGCTCATTGAGTCTGAAATTTACTACTTAGTGTGTCTGGATGGTTTTGTTTTTATTGCTTGGAGAATAATTCAAAATC
The DNA here is from genome assembly GCA_963574655.1 of Perodicticus potto. Taxonomy (NCBI): domain Eukaryota; kingdom Metazoa; phylum Chordata; class Mammalia; order Primates; family Lorisidae; genus Perodicticus; species Perodicticus potto. The sequence continues at coordinate 43,325 of CAUYRH010109717.1, forward strand.
TCTTTCAAATCTAGTAAAGCATATGTAATGACTAGAATAGAATGACCAAGGAAACTGTAGTTACTGCATAATATATATACTTTTTTTTCTAATCTTTTTGTGGAAAATTTCAAACATTTACAAAGACTAGGATAATGAATCCCTATTTATCCATTACTCAGTTTCAGTGGTTATCAACCATGACCTATCATGTTTTATTTATACCTCTAATCCTTCAGTTTTATTCTGATTTTTAAATAATTCCATTCTAATTTAGCTATTGCTTTTTAAGCTATACTGCTTTATGTTTTAACAGTTGGCGTTAGTGATTATGACATACTGTGTATCCTTTTTTCTGTCTAATAGCCACTCGCACATAGGTCCCTGGCAGCCCTATGTGTACAGTATAACTCTGGGCCCTTCTTTACAGTTGACTGGATGCCAGCTGTGCACTTATGCTGGGGATCTTGTCATAAGCTTCCTTCTTCGGCTTAAGCCATCCTAGACTCTTTTTTCCAGTCAAGCATTGTCTTATTAACACATATAGCTTCCATTATGAAGTTAATGGTAACCATTAAATGAACTTATAGGTGAGAACTCAGAAAACTTTATCCCTCCCTTTCACTTCTTCCTTTATAATGTGAGGCAAACTTTTATTTCTAGCCAGATTCTTCATGACCCAGCTAGCACCACTCTCTTAAACCACTTTCTCTCTTTCCAAAACACTTAGTTCTCTTCCTCCTAAACTATAGGTGGAGCACCTACAGTTTCCTCCCAAGGCCCAGCTCCAGTCCGCCTCCACCTCAGAGCTCTCTGGAAAGCACTAGCTCACAAGGACAGTCTTCCTTAAGGTGGTACCACTCAATTAACTTTTGGTCAGCTTGCCTTATCTCCTCTGTCTTCCCATGTTAAAATGGGACTTTATGTTACTCTAAAAAGCCATTCTGCTTGGTAAGGAAACCCATGAACTGTTAATAAACTTAAAATCAGTTAATCCATAAGTTTATGCTAAATCAAAAGCTGCCTCATACTTCAAGACAGACCAATAGGAATAGACCACCAAGCAAAATTAATGAGAACTAAAGTTGTGGAAATGCTGTTAATTTAAATGTTTATATAAATTGTGAGAAGATAGTCACTACTTTAGTGCAGAGGCAAGACAGACCACCTCTGTCAGAAAACACTGCCATAACGAAATGTTACTAGTGTTCCAATATTTGGCATCCAAATATTGTCTCCCAGACTGACTCCTGCCACTCACTGGCTTTGGCTCAAAATTCTTTATCAGATAATATGCTTTAATTTGTAATTTTGGAAATGAGATCTCTGTGATTATATATCCTATGTTCCCTAGAGCACCTATCACTTGAGGCCTTGTCCAATACCACCTTTGGTAAATGTAGCAAGCAGAATGAATGAGACCATCTTACTAGAATTTTCAGTATCTAACCAATTATACATTCTTATGTGGATAAAATTGGTTATAAGCAGGACTCCCAGGGAACAAAGTTGAAATAAAGTAGTAAGAACCAGCCAGAGAGTGACATAATGAAAACAAGAACTGAAATAGTGTTTTATAAAGGAGGGTAATTTAGCTGTTGCTGAACACTTGTGCTCTGCCACTGTGTGTATCACAATCACAAGGTTATACCCACAGATCTGATGTGGACTCTACTGAAAGACTGCATCTTCAAAGTGTGATATGTCAGGAGAGGAGTGCGTATTTGATAGTATTAATGACCACACAGGATTTTCCTTTGAGGGCAAGAATTCCCAAGATTCAGAACACAATATAGGCAGGGGGTGGACATAGTTTCTTGACATTGTCTCAAGTTCTTGATGGAATAAACTGCAGTCCAAAGCAATTTCCTACACCACTAAATTTAATGTAAAACTCCCCTTATATAAAATAAACAGCAACAAAGTACATACAAAGGTCTCTATGACCTGCACTCATGTAGGAGTGATAAAATTAAATTTAAAATTCCCTAAATACGGATCAAAATTGTTTTCACATAGTAAATGAGAAAATATCTGAATGTTATATCAATCAGGTTGATAAAAATATCTCCGATTGTATGTGAAGCCTGCACA
>CAUYRH010109720.1:0-26507 GCA_963574655.1 Perodicticus potto
AAAAACTACATAAAGTCTTAATTTCCACTCATACAGTGGTAGATTTGATATAATGGCATAATAAAAAAAACTTAAAATCCAGAACACACAAGGCACGGCACAATTTGATCACTAAGTCATTAGTTGATAAGCAAACCTCACGGAACAGCTGCGTGTCAGCCAAGGCCACATACACCATGTACAACACGTTTGAAATGACAGATTTCAACAAGTTAAAAATACAACATCAGTGCATAAATTCCTGGTGCCAGAAACAAGGTGAGGGAGGGCAAACTAGTCCTTAGCAGCTTTCTCCTCCTTTATTTTAGCTGAAGGGAAACAAAAGGAAAAGTCACTCTTGGGAACATACACCACAACAGGCAAGCACAACAGACATGTTCAATCCAGAAATATGGTAATGCCCAGGCACCCGTGTTAGCAGTTGACCTAAGTGGACAGCATTCGTGGAGACTGAGCACGCCTCAAATGATCCGTAGAGGCTACTACACCCAGTCTGAGGCAGGTGCCTGCCAAGCCAAACTCACTTAGCAGGAGCAAGGAAAATGGCCCACCTGACTGCATGCCAGGTCCCTGGTTTAAGCACTTTAAAACAAGTGCAATTTGCTCACCCCTTGAGAAAAATGGGGCTACTGGGGTTGGGAGGGTATGTGACTCGACCAAGCCCCAGAGTCTACAGTATCCCAGCTGCCCCTACACCCACCCCCAGAGGGAGGTCAGCGCAGGAAAACGACCACCTTCTCCGCTATACCTGAGGCACTCTGTCTTGCTTTGGCCAACATACAGAGCTTGATCTCCAAGCCAATGGCTTTAGCCAGGGGAGGCGGCACGGCGTTGCCCACCTGCAGAAGGGGAGGAGGGCACTTGCTGTGGCATAGCCAGCCAGATGCCCAGGGGCAGGTGTGCTGGGGCCTCTGCTCAGGACAACAATGACAAGGGTACCGGGCCCCAGGGGAGGAATCCTGGGCTCCTGCTCACATGGGTCCCCAGAGCACATCTATCATGTGGCCCATAGACCCTTCCACTCTACATCCCTGGGTCATTAACAGAGAAGGGAGTTTTTTTTTTTTTTTTTGAGACAGAGCCTCAAGCTGTCACCCTGGATAGAGTGCCGTGGCATCACAGCTCACAGCAACCTCCAATTCCTGGGCTCAAGCGAGTCTCTTGCGTCCCAAGTAGCTGGGACCTCAGGTGCCCGCCATAACGCCTGGCCATTTTTGGTTGCAGCCATCATTGTTGTTTGGCGGGCCCGGGGTGGATTCGAACCCGCCAGCTCAGGTATACATGGCTGGCGCCCTAGCCTGTTGAGCCACAGGCATCGAGCCTGGGAGTTTTTTTTTTTTGTTAGAGACAGAGTCTCACTTTGTCGCCCTCGGTAGAGTGCCGTGGAGTCACATAGCTCACAGCAACCTCCAAACTCCTGGGCTTAGGCAATTCTCTTGCCTCAGCCTCCAGAGTAGCTGGGACTACAGGCACCCGCCACAACGCCCAGCTATTTTTCTGTTTTGCAGTTCGGCAGAGGCCGGGTTTGAACCCGCCACTTTCGGTATATGGGGCTGGTGCCCTACTCGATGAGCCACAGGTGCCACCCGAGAAGGGAGTCTTTAGAGAATTCCAGAAAAAAATTTTTTTTTTTTGTAGAGACAGAGTCTCATTTTATCGCCCTCGGTAGAGTGCCGTGGCATCACACAGCTCACAGCAACCTCCAACTCCTGGGCTTAGGCGATTCTCTTGCCTCAGCCTCCCGAGTAGATGGGACTACAGGCGCCCGCCACAACGTCCGGCTATTTTTCTGTTTTGCAGTTCCCCGAGGCTGGGTTTGAACCTGCCACCTTCGGTATATGGGGCTGGTGCCCTACTCAATGACACACAGGCGCCACCCCAGAAAAAAAATATTTGTTTTGAGACGGAGTCTCACTTTGTTGCCCTGGATAGAGTGCTGTGGCATCACAGCTCACAGCAACCTCCAACTCTTGGGCTTAGGTGATTCTGTTACCTTAGCCTCCCAAGTAGCTGGGACAATAGGCACCCACCACAATGCCTGGCTATTTTTAGAGACAAGGTCTTGCTCTTGCTCAGGCTGGTCTCGAATTCATAAGCGCAGGTGATCTACCCGACTCAACCTCGAGGAATGCTAGGATTACAGGTGTTAGCCACTGCACCCAGTCAGAAAAAATTTCAAACAAAAGACATGGAAGCATCAAGACATGCTTCACTCCTAGCTAAGAATGACTCCTTCTGGAGAACAAGACTGTTGGGAAGGGGTGAAACAGGAAGTTTTTACTAAAACCCCTAGGCCCGGCGGCACCTGTGGCTCAGTGGGTAGGGCACTGGCCCCATATATTGAGGGTGGTAGGTTTAAACCCAGCCCTAGGCAAACTGCAACAAAAAAATAGCCGGGCATTCCGGCAGGCACCTGTAGTCCCAGCTACTCAGGAGGCTGAAGCAAGAGAATCACCTAAGCCCAGGAGTTGGAGGTTGCTGTGAGCTGTGTGACGCCACGGCACTCTACCAAGGGCGATAAAGTGAGACTGTCTCTACAAATAAATAAATAAATAAAACCCCTAAGCCCTGCAGAGGGGAAGGCCAGTGTGTTTGTTATGTCAATGGAAATACGTTTAATTAAGATTAAGTTGGCTCGGCGCCTGTAGCACAGTGGTTACGGCACCAACCACATGAACTCAGCCCGGGCCACCTAAACAACGGCAACAAAAACATAGCTGGGTGGTAGTCCCAGCTACTCTGTAGGCTGAGGTAAGAGAACTGCTTAAGCCCAAGAGTTTGAGGTTGCTATGATGCCACAGGGCTCAGTGCCATGGCACTGCCATGTTACTGCCACAGTCTCAGTTTAGTGAGACTGTCTAAAAAAAATAAGTCAATTTAACACCTTGTGCAGCAGTTAGGGATTACTAGTTTAACTGTCAGGGAGTACAGCCTGTGCCTTCACACGCGGAGCTCTCATTTGGGCCATCTCTGCTCAAGAGTAGTAAGCAGCACCCATCATGCTGACTGAGCTCTTAGTCTGCCCCTCCTCCATTGTCAGTGCTGAGGCTATGAAGCCAGCAGCTCCAAAGTACAGTGTCCCCTCACTAGTGACCACACTCACCCATGCCCCACTATGATGAAAGGTACAAGGCCCCCTGTCCAGTCTGGGTTCACATACTGTGGCCCCACACCAGACCCCAGCCCCACACACTGACCTGCCGGTGCTTGTCTAGGATGTTGCCGAACAGCCGGTAGGTGTCTGGGAAACCCTGAGAGCGGGCACACTCCCGCACGCTCACCACACGGTGCTGCTCTGGGTGGAGCACACGGCCCTGGAGGTGAGAAGTATGGTGGGCAAAGAGGGGGACTAAGGCCCACTCACCAGAGGACAGGATGAGAAAGGGCACTGTGGAAGAACCCAGCCCTTGGCCTCAACCCAAGAGCCTGTCCCCATGGACGCGGGGAGGGGGGCAGATGTGAGGGCACTGCCATGTTACCTCCATGCCGCTCAGCCTGCACTTCTACTTGCCCCCAAGCCTCAAGGAACCAAGGCCTGACTCTAGGCCCCCAGATGCCTGTCTGTCCACCTACCTGCTTGCCCATGGGCTCGGGGTTAGTGACAGTTGTGCTGAAGAAGCCATCCCACTCAAGCCTTCCGTAGAGGCCAGCCCAGTGGTTGTGCCTGTTTCCAGTGTGAGGCAGGCACCAGGGGATGAGGGTGTTGAACTGCCTGGCCACAGGGTCACAGGCTTTGCCTGCTGAAGAGAACTGGGATAAGGCTGTGGTTATGGAAAGGGATCCCTGGAAGGGATGTTAGGAGGGCATATACCAGCTCTCAGCTTCAGGAGGTTGGCACAGCACCTATGTGGGACCCCAGACAGGGATAAAGTAACCAAGAGTCCCCATTTTGCTCTTACTATTTCACATTCTCTGCAGATACTTACTGGTAAAGTTAGGGCCTGACCCTAGCCTCCAGCTAATAGGCAAAAACCCTGAGTCCCTGCTACTGGGAAACCCCAGGAAACTCCATCCATTCCCAGCCCACCTTCCACGCAGGAGCAGACCCCGCGGAGGGCCCCAGAGCTGCTGCGGCCATTCCTTCTGTCATGGTAGGTGTACCGAAGCTTCCTGGCCATGGTACCATCTGAGAGCCGCACCTCAATGTTAGGAAGGTCGCGCCAGTCTGAGCCTGGAGCCAGAGGGATGTGCCGCATGCGGGCGGCCACCAACGAGCTCATATCCTGAAACAGTATGGTAGGCCCTACAGTCATCACTCTGGGAGCATCTGAGAGTCCAAGCCAGGCTGGGTAGTGGGAAAAATGGTGACCAGGAACTCCATGGAGTTTATGTCCGTCATGGAGAGACAAACTCAGGAGAGTGCACACGGCACCAGGGACGTGAGCAGAGAGCACTGGGTGTGGCGGAAGGGGTAAAGGGCCAACTGGGAGCCAGTGTGTCATCGACCTCACCCTGTGGGGTGAGGAGGGTTGGCTCTTGGGAGAGCCTAGAGGGCACAAAGGGCCAGACTTGGCATATTTGGGAGCACATGCAGGAAGAGGACTAGCCAGAGAGCTCTGAGCTGAGTCCAGGACAGCAGAAGCTCGGATTGCCATTCCAGGTGACTGACTGCCACCATGGGAGGGGGCTAAGGACTTAGAGCCAGCTGCCAATGGTACCTTGGATTTGGGACTGTGAGCACAGAAAGACAGGAGCTGGGGTTACATGGTGGCAGAGAGGGCTCTGGGGGGAAGGATTAGCAGCTCTGCTGGGGAAGACATTACCTTGCAGATGTGGTCCCTGAGGATGGGCTGGTACTGTGAGCCCCGGAGCTGCCTCTGAAACCAGGACTGAGGCTCCCCATTGTACAGAATCTCTAGTGCTGATGCCCCATTCCGGATCTCAGGCAGGTCAGACATGGTGTCCCGTACCGTGATGGTCCGGAATGGACCTGAACTCAACCTGCAATAGTGCAGGCAGGGAGTCCCCTTGTCATGGGTGCTATTCCCTAACTGCTGGCATTGCCCTTTCCAGCGGTCACTAAGCTTAGACCCCATCCGCAAACTTACTTGGGGGGACAGATGACACAGGGTCAGAACTTAAGATTGGAGGTGGCAGAGTACTCATGTGGCAGGCCAGATACCACACTATCGCCTCCTCAGTTCAGGCTTCTTGACAGAGACCCCCAATCCCAGACCACCGAGGGAGGCTCACATGCAACACTGTGGTCCCCTGACACCTGCTCTGTGGCACTCGAGAGGAGCTGGCAAGGCCTCCTACCTGGTGATGTTACTGACAAACTTCTTGTCGTCCACCACAACGCTCAGCTGGCAAGCCCGGGGTGCAAACACGTGCAGTGGCTCTGGGAACAGCGGGAGCTTTTCCCCAGGGGCCGCAGCCAGGATGATGGCCCGTCTCCGAGTCTGGGCCACACCGTATTGGCCAGCCTACACATGGTGGAACAGATACACCCCAAGTTAGCGATGCGCCCATACTTGGCCAGACCTAGTGCCAGCAGCACCTTGCCTGTGCTGATTAACCCAGCAGATTGGTGCCTGACAAGAGGTAGGACTAGACTGAAGAACAAAAGCAGATGAGCCCAGATGGGGCGACTAGAGGAAAAGAGTGAATATGGCAGTGAATACAGCAGTGAGTCCAGCCAGGTCTTAAGAGGGTACTACAGGAGACCCCCAAGGCCTTAGCATTCAGGGAAGAGAGCAGCCAGGGGAGACCAAAGCCCTGCCACCTGCCTGACAATCACGATCCCAAGGACAGAAAACACAGATACAACAAAGGATCACCTGGCAAGCCTGAGCCACCCTGAGGCAGACTTGGGGGACTGTGCAGCCCACGCAGGCAGACACTCTCCTACTTCCAGGCAGCAGCTCCACTGCCCCAGCTGGCTGGCTGTTTCACTTTCAGTTAGGTCCCAATCCCCAGGCAGAATGGATGCTTTTCAAATAAGGCCTTGTTCCTCTGACCACACCATTCCCATAGACACAACAACTGGTAGCCACCCAGAGGACAACCCTCTGCTTCCTCTAAGGGTTTGTGGGCACAACCACCCAGCCAGAGGAAAATAGCCTACCCAACAGTCAGACCTATGTGTGGTTCTGCTAACCTCACTTTGCCCTCCCCAGTTCTCCATGGTGGGCCACCCACCCTTCCCCGCTAAGAGAAAGGAGCTGGAACAAGTGGCAAGAACCCCTGCAGTGCCCCCTGTGGGCACTACCAGAACGCAGGCCAAAGAGAACATGCTAGAGGGGTTTCTCTTCCCTGCCCCTGCCCACAGCACATGTTACCACAGTGGCCTCTGCTGCATTTTAGAACCCTATTTTCAGTTAAGGACGACTGATCCTGCCAATCCCTTCTGGCCACACCCACCCACCCGTGGCCGCCCCATCCTAATAGGGCTCACCTGCAGCACGCCGAAGGTGCACTGATAGCCCATGCGGACCAGGCAGCAAAGCGTGAGCTTTAGGACCATGGAGCGCTTGAAGGAGACGAAGTTCCTGACATTCTCCAAGAGGAAGAACCGGGGCCGGTAGTAGTCACAGTAGCTGGGGGGGGGGAAGAGGGGCAGGAGAGACTATGGGAGCCATTCCTGCCCACTGAAGGAAAAAACCCACCTCAAGAGAAGCCACTCTCAGCGCTTTTTTTTGGTACAGAGTCTCACTTTATCGCCCTCGGTAGAGTACTGTGGCGTCACACAGCTCACAGCAACCTCCAACTCCTGGGCTTAGGCAATTCTTTTGCCTCAGCCTCCCAAGTAGCTGGGACTACAGGCACCTGCCATAACACCCAGCTATTTTTTGGTTGCAGTTCGGCTGGGGCTGGGCTTAAACCCGCCACCCTCAGTATATGGCGCCGCCCTCTCAGTGCTTGAGCTGTGAAATTATGGGGGGCACAGGGCACCTGGCAGGTGGCATAGCCAGCATTGCAGGCCTATCACCCTTGGCCAGCAGGTGACACCAAGGAGCTTCTACCCATTTACCTGAGGAAGGAGACCACCAGGGAGTTTTTAAACTTGGAGTAGGTACGCGAGTTGAAGCGGTTCATGCCGCTGAAACCTTGGCAGGGTGGCCCACCGCACAGCATCTCCACGTCCCCCTTCTGGGGCAGCCTCTGGCCCCGGGAGTTGGTTGCCTCACCGGCCATGACCAGCTTCAGTAGGATATTGCAGTCCTCCGTGAACACTGTGGAGCCGGGGTTATTCAACCGGAATGCCTGAGCCGCGGGGTCCCACATTTCAATGGCCCATAGTGTCTCAGAGACGCCTGGTGGGTGGAAGGACAAAGGCGTGCTTTCAACCCTTGTGAATGAGGCTCTTGAGTCAAGATTGTGACCAGGGCCAGAAAGGTCTCCCAGCCAGAGCCTGCTGGATCCAATTTTACTTGTTTTTTCTGTTCAGCAGCAGAAAACCTCCTGGCACTTACCTGCCTGGTGGAATCCTTCTGACAGCCCTCCACAGCCGGAAAACACGTCCAGGGTCCGCAGTTTGGGCAGCTTGATTTCTGTCTCAGGTTCACTCAGCTCACATGTTTGAGATTTAGGCTTGCCTTTCCCTGGAGGAAACAGGTCACAAATCAAACCCAAATGTCACAGCCCTACCTTGTCTTTTCGAAGGCTTCGCTAATACAAAAACAGCCCCATTGTGAGTTGTGAACAGCAAGGAATGAGGGAAAGGAACGAACTCCCACAGTAGGTCACGTTAAGTGGTTTATGAGGCATCCTCTGAGTTACAGACTTGAAAAGCAGCCTCCAAACGATGACATACCTTTTCCCTTCCCTTTTCCTTTATTTCCAGGGCTCCGGGCATGGTTTGGAGGGTCTTCAAAGCTTTTGCTCTTTGCATTATAGGCCTGAGGAGAGTGTCATAATCATCTTTCAGAGAAAGGACTGATCCCCTCTCTAACAGGGGCTACTTCAGAATTTGATAGTCACTTAATTTCTTCAGAAGTAGGGTCACAACCAATGAGCCACCAGTAAAAGTATTACTATACTAAAAACAAAAAAGGAACGCTATTCTATTAAAAAAATACTTTATCTGGCCAACACTGAAATTCCTGCTGTTAGAGGCATTTGGGATACTCGTTCTAAAAAGAAGAAAAAGTGATACATGGAAACTACTATCTGATTGGGGCATTCATTCACACTGAAGCCTGGGGAAACACTGACATGAGTCATTTTAAGATGAAACCACACAAAGGCCAAGCTCAAACAATTTAAAAGTGATTCCCTGGCTCGGCGCCTGTGGCTCAAGTGGCTAAGGCACCAGCCACGTACACCTGAGCTGGCGGGTTCAAGTCCAGCCTAGGCCCGCCAAACAATGACGGCTGCAACCAAAAGATGGCCGGGCGTTGTGGTGGGCACCTGCAGTCCCAGCTAACTGGGAGGCAGAGGCAGGAGACTTGCTTAAGCCCAGGAATTGGAGGTTGCTGTGAGCTGTGATGCCATAGCACTCTATCCAGGGTGACAGCTTGAGATTCTGTCTCAAAAAAAATAAAAAATAAATAAATAAAAGATTAGCTTGGCTCGGTGCCCGTAGCACAGTGGTTATGGCACCAGCCACATACACCAAGGCTGGCAGGTTCAAACCCAGCCCAGGCCAGCTAAAGAACAATGACAACTGCAACAAAAAAACAGCCAGGCATTGTGGCAGGCGCCTGTAGACCTACCTACTTGGGAGGCTGAGGCAAGAGAATCACTTAGGCACAAGAGTCGGAGGTTGCTGTGAGCTGTGACACCACAGCACTCTACTGAGGGCAACATAGTAAGATTGTCTCAAAAAAAAAAAAAAAAATCATTAGCTTGAACAGATTTCTGAATCCTCTATGTAATCAGGGCCACCTGCATGTTTGTATCGATCTGACTGAAGCACAGGTGCATCTCCCAAGGGCAAGAGCCCCTTTCCAATTCACACTAATGCACTGGTCAGGTTAGTAAGGGCTGCCTGAGTCCTCAAAGTTTAGCTGTGCTAACAACACTAGAATGTTACATTCCGGGCAGCGTGTGTGGCTCAGTGAGTAGGGCGCCGAGCCTATATACCGAGAGGGGTGGGTTCAAATCAGACCCAGGCCAAACTGCAGCAACAACAAAAAAAAAAACAGCCAGGCGTGTGGCAGGCACCTGTAGTCCCAGCTACTCGGGAAACTGAGGCAAGAGAATCGCCTAATCCCAGGAGTTGGGAGATGGCAGTGAGCTATGATGCCATAGCACTCTGAGGGCGGCAAAGTGAGACTCTGTCTCTAAAATAATGATGTTACATTCCACTTTTTTTTTTTTTTTTTTGAGACAGAGCCTCAAGTTGTCACCCTGGATAGAGTGCTGTGGCATCACAGCTCACAGCAACCTCCAATTCCTGGGCTCAAGCGAGTCTCTTGCCTCCAGCTCCCAAGTAGCTGGGACTGCAGGCACCCACCACAACGTCCAGCCAATTTTTTTTTTTGGTTGCAGCCATCATTGTTGTTTGGCAGGCCCGGGCTGGATTCAAACCCGCCAGCTCAGGTGTACGTGGCTGGCGCCTTAGCCCATTGAGCCACAGGTGCTGAGCCGATTCCACATATTTTTTAAAGACCAGGAATATTAAACTCTAGAATTTGAATGTCAGATCTATTCTATGAACTCTGCAATGACCCTGTTATCAGGGAATGGGCTCAGGTTAGCCATCTGCTTCCTATAAAAAGCCCAACCCTGGCTTGATGCCTGTAGCTCAGTGGCTAGGGCACCGGCCCCACACACCAAGGCTGGCGGGTTCAAACCTGGCCCAGGGCCTGCCAAACAACAAGTATAACAACAAAAAATAGCTGGGCATGTGGCGGGCGCCTGTAGTTCCAGCTACTTGGGAGGCTGAAGCAAAAGAATTGCTTAAGGTGAAAGCTGTATTAATTAGTTTGATGTAAGCACTCCAAACTATATAAAAAAATCAACACATTGTGCCCCAAATATGCATAAATGTATTCATGATCTATGTGTATATGACCTAATAAAAGGAAAGAAAAAAAAAATTGCTTAAGCCCAAGAGTTTGAGGTTGCTGTGAGCTACCCAGGGCGACATAGTGAGACTGTCTAAAAAAGAAAAAAAAAAAAAAAAAAAAAAGCCCAAACCCTACTGCTATGACTTCTTATGGGACCCAGCTCCCAGCCACACTGTCTTCTGGCCAGTTTAGCCTAGAAGCTTCTCCCTCTAGTGAGCCCCAAGGCACTACCTCCAGAAAGTAGAAGCGGTCTGGCCCGCCTGTTGAGTAATCCTGTACACACTGGGGCAGGTCTTCTCCGTACTCCACAGCACAGCGGCCCTGCACTGCTTTGAAGTCTACCACAGCCTCCTCGTCACTCCAGTACAGCAGGTTGATGTCTGCATGGTAGCTTGCCGGGGTGGACTTGTGAGTGTTCTCAGGCCTGGAAGTGGAAGAGGCCTCTTTAGGAAGTTTTTTGCTAGGAGCTTATGCTGAATTAAATCGTATCACATTCCTAGGGGTGCTCAGGAATCCTTTGATAAAAGGGTCTAACCCCCCAACCCGGTTGTGACAGCTTGACTCGTCTCTCCCCACTAGCCCAGCCCCCTGGCCCCATACAACTCCTAGAAACTTTTCTAGAGTTTCCTTTTCCCACCCAAACCAGCTATACATCTTTTTTCCTTTTGTGTTATTACAACTGACTACTTCACAAAGAATTTAGGAAATTTCTGACCTACACTAGCTAAGAAGTGATGCAAATGCATACCTATCTGCACAGCTTAGTGTCAGGTTAGCTCCTAACCACTACCAGTTATTAGGATTCCAAGAAAAGAAAATGGAGTCAAGCCAAGAGGGAAAAATATAAAGAGGAAAAAAATGCTAGAAACAAGATGGAGGGCCTAGGACAAGCTGGGAGGGTCCCAAGCTCATAAATAGATCTTTGCAGGTTCTCTGGGGCTTGCCTGAGACAGAGCCCCAAACACTCCACCCCTGCTTGACACTCTGGACTTTTGCTTAAGGATTTCTTCTGGATGAAGAGCTCTGTAGCTCTAAAGTAAGGACCTAAAAGCTTAGGGATGTGAACTATAACCGTAATTGTTAGTACCCACCTTATAATCACAACACACTGGGAAAAGCAGCTACCTCTACACCTAACTGATAAAATATAACTAGTGGATGCTATGTGACAACCCCATTTCAGAGACTTCTAGATGAGTCTGAGCCTTTGCCAACCTGTAGAACTTGTTGAGCCTGATCTTGATGTCAGCCTCGTTGGGCTTGCCATTGCTCTTCTTAGGACAGAAGATCTCCTTTATCCGGCCTATTCGGTAGGGCTCAGGGGCATCCAAGTTGCTACCTTTGATATAGTCAGAGTACTTCCGGTAGTGTTCAGGATACAGGTCTTCATCTACAGGCTCCTTCCGTGGGCGTTTCACAGGGCTGGAGAGCTTGATGCTGCAGACAGCAACCATTTGGCATAACTGAACATTAATTTTTTTTTTTGAGACAGTCTCACTATGTCACCTTTGGTAGAGTGCTGTGGTGACATAGCTCACAGCAACTTCAAACTCTTGGGCTTAAATGATTCTCTTGCCTTAGCCTCCCAAGTAGCTGGAACTACAGGCATCCACCACAACGCCTAGCTGTTTTTTTGTTGTTGCTGCTGTATAGTTGTCTCTGTTGTTTGGCAGGCCCAGCCAGGTTTGAACCTGCCAACCTCTGTATGTGGTCAGTGCTCTAATCGCTGAGCTATGGGCGCCAAGCCTGAACATTAAATCTTACAGTGGATAATTCAGTATGCCTGAGTACTACTGAAGCAAATACCCTTAAGAAAGATCTAAGTCAAGTTTAAATCCTAGCTGCCTTGCTCTCCTGACCAGCTCCAGAGTCTGACAGGCTGCAAAGGCACCTCGTGCTTACAAACCTGCTGCCCCTTCTGTGCCAAGGACAACCAGGACCCAGGGAGGTAGAGATAACATGCTCAACTATGCCAAGGTCAGAGGGACCTCACCTCCCTGTGCTCCACCAGTCACAGTAACTGAACTATAGGTGGGGAATGGGTCCACACTGGGACTCTAAAGAGAATTGCAAGCTGCAAAACTGAACTAGGTTTGGAAAACGTTGGTTGCAATTCCAATCATGCATGTGTTCTTAGAATGAGCACAGAATGGATTGAGTGTGGAAATGATCTGTAGCTTTGATTTTCTTCTCCAGAGGAGCCTCAGTCCTCTGAAACACAAGTCATCCAATGTGAGTTATTATTATTATTTTTTTAAAGAGACAGAGTTTCACTTTGTCGCCCTCGGTAGAGAGCCGTGCTGTTACAGGTCACAACAATTTCCAACTCCTGGGCTTCCCGCTACAACGCCCAGCTATTTTTTGTTAAAGTTTGGCTGGGGCTGGGTTTGAACCTGCCACCCTCGGTATATGGGGCTGGCGCCTTACTTGCTGAGATACAGGCACTGCCCGTGAGTTACTTCTTGGTAAATAAAAATGACATTGTTAAACTTTAAGCCAGGCACTGTGCAAAGCACTTTTAACTCTTAGAGCCTTCCTTAGTAGGTGACATGCCACTCTTCCCACCTCAAAGACAGGGTCTGGGGGGCCATAACTGGCCCAAAGCATTAAGGTTACCTGACCACAGGTATTCTTTGCCAGTGACTTCTGACTTCTTATAGAGTCAGAGTTTCTCTCTGCAGGAGAATCACCACTACTCTACTGGGATAGCTGGATGCGATCTATCTATCACAGGTATTGCTGTGATAGCTTGGGCAGCAGCTGGCACTGAGGGTTGGGGTAGGAGTGTCTGTGTGCAGGAGGAAATAGCAAAGCACTTTGGGCCCAGCCCTGCTTGGACAAAGGGGCCACTCACTTGAATGTGAAGGCCTCAGGTAGCAGGTACACGCCATCGCCCACCCGATATTGAATGCCGTTCTTGGTGGCTGAATAGTAGAGGACTCGGCCATCCAGGTCATCAAGCTGCTCCAAGACCTTGGGGATTTCTTTTTGCCTCATTTCAGCCAGACGGGCACAGCTTGCACAGAACCTGAAGGGACAAAAGACAGAAAAATGAGGCCTTAAGGCTGCTGGCTTAATCCATAGACTCTGAAAATGAGGAAGACAGACATTTACACACACTCAAAGGAACTGGCTAGGCTGTACTTTACATTCAAATTTTGAAGACACTTAATTGAAACACAAGAAAATTATAAGCCAATCCCATTTTTGAATCATCAATGCAAAAACCATAAGACATTAGTGAACAGAATGTAGAATATAGTTTAGAACGCACCCTGAGTAGTTCAGTGAGGAGCTCAGAACAGCAGAGGCAGCTCATGCTGTGCTTTCTACAAAAGCGCTCAAGGATGTTCAACATTATTAATAACCCCTTAAAGGAGAGTTGAAGATTGCCTTAAAAAATAGAGATGGAAAAAATTTAAAAACTAGAGATTGAGCCAAAGCTAGCACCAGGCTGATGGGAGAAGCACAGCAGCACCTAAGGGAGCGTCCTTGCCTCTTTGCCACCCCTTGTGCTCTAGAGGCACTGGCAGCCACTTCTAGTAGAAGCAAGTGAGGTGCAGAGGTTAGAAAAAAGGCACTAGGTGTTTAAGGAAAAAGGCCTTGCTAAAAGTAGTCACCTCTAGTTAAGATAAAGTAAAATAAAAGATTTAAGAGAAGGCTTGGCGCCACGTACATCTGAGCTGGCAGGTTCGAATCCAGCCCGGGCCCGCCAAACAATGACGGCTGCAACCAAAAAATGGCCGGGTGTTGTGGTGAGCGCCTGCAGTCCCAGCTACTTGGGAGGCAGAGGCAGGAGACTCGCTTGAGCCCAGGAGTTGGAGGTTGCTATGAGCCGTGATACCATGGCACTCTATTCAGGGTGACAGCTTGAGACTCTGTCTCAAAAAAAAAAACAAAAAAAACTTAGCCGGATAGGGAGGCATGTGCCTCTAGTCCCAGCTACTCAAGAAGCTGAGGCAGGAGATCCCTTTAGCCCAGGAGTTAAGAGGCTACAGTGAGTTACAATTGTGCCACTGCACTCCACTCTGGGTGACAGAGCAAGGCCCTACATCTAAAAAAAAAAAAAAAAAGTAACTCCTGATCACCTATACACTTAAAGCAATACCATAAACTCAGACTAGTCTTTGGCGAGCAAAGAACACATGGCGGGGGAGGTGACACACCTACCAGACTGGAAGCACACAGGAGGCAAGAGTGACCTGTGTAGAAAGTACACCAGGACAAGGACAACCCCAAGCCCAGTCCCAGCACTCACTTGTACTTATTATCCTCTGTTGGCTGGATTTGCGGAGGTGACTCAAATCTCGCATAGTCTTGGTCATACCACAACTGGTAGAAATAGGTCTTCCCATCGTCCTCTGGCAGCAGGGACTCAGGATCCATGCCTCCCTATGGGAATAAAGACAGCTATCAGCTGTGGCCCTGTATCTACAATAAAGCAGGAGCCCATGAGGGGACACAGGAACTCACCTCCATGGCCCAGTTTTCAGAGGGAGCTTTATAAATGACTTTCACTTTGCTATAAATGTATGAGAGCTGCATGTCCTCACATTCATCTACCAAGAACAGTTCCAAAGGGTCCGAGGTGGCCCCAAGGACGGTATCTGTCCCAGCGCAGAACCAATGGGCATGAAACATCTGCCCATTGCTGCTGTCCTCCCATAGAGCTGTGACCCTGGATTGGAAGATGGGCACAGGAAGAACGTTTTAATGTGATTAGCACACACATGACTGAGTCTACTTAGGTAGACTTATGTCTTTTCTGGTTTTAGCTGCCACTACTATTCTGGCAAAACAAGCATCTCCTACTTATTTGTGAGCAACTATGTGGAGGTCAGGCAAAGGGGAACATACAGACCTCGCCAGATACAGCGGTTTGGAGGAATCATCTGGAATAACAGAGACACAGTCTCCTACTTCCAAGGTTTCCGCATCAATGCAGACTTTCTTATAGTAACTCTTCTTTCCATCAGTCTGAAAAATGAGAGTTTAATTTCAGGTGAGGATCATTTTGAAGGTCCTCACTACGTTTGTTCTCTGCTACTTTATATAAGCACATGCTATACAATAATCTCACTTAAAAGCCATGAGCTCATTAAAAACCCCAGCTACTGGCTCAGTGCCTGTGGCTCGACGGGCTAAGGCACCAGCCACATACACCTAAGCTGGCGGGTTCGAATCCAGCCTGGGCCCGCCAAACAACAATGACGGCTACAACCAAAAAATGGCCGGGCGTTGTGGCGGGCGCTTGTAGTCCCAGCTACTTAGGAGACGGAGGCAGGAGACTCGCTTGAGCCCAGGAATTGGAGGTTGCTGTAAGCTGTGAGCTGTGATGCCACAGCACTCTATCCAGGGTGATAGCTTGAGGCTCTGTCTCAAAAGGAAAAAAAAACCCAGCTACTAAACAGCATCCACCTTCCACAGCCAATGCTGTACCAAAGGGCACTTGAGATGGTCCAACCTCACCCCTGTGCCTCAGTGTCAGCTACTACCCAGGGTCCAGGTTGATTTTAACACCACCATCCACAATCTGACCCTCTGCCTCTCCTGCTGGGCAGCCCCTGCTCTATCTACCCTCGTCATAGGAACCTCCTCCCTTTTTTCCGGTGAGGTCAGCTGACTGCCTCCTTAGGGTAGGGCTTGCCCAGGACTTTGTATGGCTGGCTCCCATCTCACCTTCTCTGTCCTGGCTCAGGTGCCACCTCCTCAAAGACTCATGGCCCCGAGGCCCTTTTCAACGCTCCATGATACCAGAACACCTAGGTATATACTGCACCTAACATACATGTGTCTGTCCTCCCAAAGGGGCCCAGCACAGCAGCACCCACAGGTGGTTGGCCTCACATTAGTTGAGCAAGGTGAATGTGGGCAGGCACAGTGGCTCACATCTGCCTCACATGGTGGCTCACATCCTTCTACCTCTGGAAAGCTGAATTAGAAGGATCCCTTGGACTCAGGATTTGAATACCAGTCCAAACAAAGGCGAGATCCCATCTCTACTAAAGATAGAAAAAAAAGAAACAAAACCCAGGCATTGTGGTGGGTGCCTGTAGTCCCAGCTACTTGGAATGCTGAGGCAGGAGGATTGCTTGAGCCCAGGAGTTTAAGGTTGCTGTGTGCTATGACACCATAGCACTCTAGCCTAGGGCAAAAAAGTATAACTACCTTAAAAAAAAAAAAGAACCAATTGACTGCATCTTGAGTTCATAGATGTCAGGAAGGTGACATCCACACTCCACACTGTGCTAAAGGAAATGACCCTCACATAGGCTGATGATCGCAGAACTGTGAGGCAATCTGCTAGTGCCCTGAAAAGACCCATTCTCAGGCCAGAGGAGGCAGTGATGGCGGCCTCTTATCTAGTCCTGCTCTTCTCATGGGCCAAATGAGCAGGTTTCTTGTCAGCATGGCTAAGACTGCCCAAATGGCTGGTTGCAAAGACAGGAGATGACCAACTTGTCAGGAGTGCAGCAGTGAGCTGACAGGTCTTCTCCAAGGTTACCTTCACAGCTTCTCCAATCCAGGAGATCCGATTCTTGTTCTGTTTCTTTTTCTTTCCCTGGTGCATTTTTTTGGGTGACGGCATCTCTGGGATATTATCATCAACTTCCTCATCATCATCTGCCTCCTTCATGGCCATGTTGGGACACCTGTGAAGCCTGGTTTTAATGAAGGCCCCCAGGCCGCCTTTCTAAGTAAAACTTTGGTTAGGTCAGAAGAAGAGGCCTGGGGATGCTATTGAATCCTGCACGTTTCCACCCAGCTGTCCCACACAAAAGGGACAGGTAAGTCTCTGCCACGACATGTTTACCATCAGCTGGCATTGTCCTCTGTCCCAAGAATGAGAGTCTGCACAACCTACCTCCTCTCCTGGCAAGCCTGCTTGCTTCGTCCGCTACCACCAAATTTAGTCATGTCCTTACAGGCTTTACACTTTCCACATTCAGGCTGTTGACAAACCTAAAAAGCAGTAAAAATGTGAATCAGGGCAGCCATAATAGTTCACACCTGCAATCCTATCACTTAGGGAGGCCAAGGTAGGAGGATCACTTGAGGCCAAGAGTTCACAACCAGCCTGGGCAACATAGTGAGACCCTGTCTCTACAAAAAAATTTTAGATCAGCTGGGTGTAGTGTTGCACGCCTGTGAGAACACTATGTAAGAGGCTGCGGGAGTTGGAGGATCACTTGAGCCCAGATGTGTGAGGCTGCAGTGAGCTATGATGACTCCACTGCATTCTAGCCTGGGTGACAGAGCAAGAACCTGTCTCAAAAAGAAAAATAATTTTTTAAGAGTTATAAATATTGGACACACAGGTGCTGAATAAAACAAGGCCAGATATGGTGGTTCATGCCTGTAATTCTAGCACTTTGGGAGTCTGAGGAAGGTGGATCACCTGAGCTGGAGACCAGCCTGGTCAAGAGTGAGACCCTGTCTCTAAAAATTACTGGGTGTTGTGGCAGGCACCTATAGTCCCAGCTATTTAGGAGGCTGAGGCAAGGGGATTGCCTGAGCCCAAAAGTTTGAGGTTATTGTGAGCTATCACACCACAGCACTCTACCCAGGGCATAGAGTGAAACTCTCAAAAAAAAAAAGGCGGCGCCTGTGGCTCAGCGAGTAGGACGCCGGCCCCATATACGGAGGGTGGCAGGTTCAAACCCAGCCCTAGCCAAACTGCATTAAAAAATAGCCGGGCGTTGTGGCGGGCGCCTGTAGTCCCAGCTACTCTGGAGGCTGAGGCAAGAGAATCACCTAAGCCCAAGAGCTGGAGGTTGCTGTGAGCTGTGACTACACAGCACTCTACTGAGGGCGATAAAGTGAGACTCTGTCTCTACAAAAAAAAAAAAAAAAGAAGAAGATTAAAATTTAAAAAATGAGGGTGGTGCCTGTGGCTCAAAGGAGAAGGGCGCAGGCCCCATATGCCTGAGGTGGTGGGTTCAAACACAGCCCCGCCCAAAAACTGAAAAAAAAATTTTTTAAATGAGAAAAAGAAAACCAACACAAGAATAGTGAAGACACGCAAGGTCCTATTAAAAGAGCAGAAGACAAAAAGGGAAGGCAAGGCCCAAAGCCTATGTGAAGAGTGGCCACCAGGTAGGCCTCTGAAGGCAGGTATGGTATTTTTACATTTAAGTCATCATTCCAAAGAAAGTCAAATAGATACCAAAATATACCTGATCTATGGGTCCTACAGGCAATTCCTCAAAGTGAAGTAAATATGTATTTTAAGATTTAAAAAAAAAAAAAAAAAAAAAGTCCCGGCTCGGCCCCTGTGGCTCAACGGGCTAGGGCACCAGCCACGTACACCTAAGCTGGCGGGTTCGAATCCAGCCCAGGCCCGCCAAACAACAATGACGGCTGCAACCAAAAAATGGCCAGGCGTTGTGGCGGGCGCCTGTAGTCCCAGCTACTTG
Source organism: Perodicticus potto (assembly GCA_963574655.1). NCBI lineage: Eukaryota > Metazoa > Chordata > Mammalia > Primates > Lorisidae > Perodicticus > Perodicticus potto. The sequence continues at coordinate 18,374 of CAUYRH010109720.1, forward strand.
GGAGGCTGAGGCAAGAAACTCGCTAGAGCCCAGGAATTGGAGGTTGCTATGAGCTGTGATGCCATGGCGCTCTGTCCAGGGTGACAGCTTGAGGCTCTGTCCCAAAAAAAAAAAAAAGTCCTTCTAAAGTCTCAAATCTAAGTTGGACAAGGTACCTACTTTCCCAAGAGGTCTGGAGAGAGGGAAGCCCCTGGGAAGACTTCCTCAGACGAGGCCAAGCCTTTGTGGGATGGCCGCTCCCCAGCGCTCACACTGGGGCCTTCAGTCACAATGACATGTAGGCAGGACAAGCCCATGGAGGAAGCTAGACTTTCTGAATAGGGACAGTGGCATTAACAGCAAAGCTTTCGAGTACACCTCCCTTGACTTCTGTCTTGTCAGTGTTTGCCCCATGAGACACACAGAGGTCCCCCTCAGACTCTTTCTCAACTTCAGTTTTAGGGGTCACATTTGAGCAATGGGAGTGTCAAGCCACAAAGAAAGGAGTTCCTCAGACATGACCCAGGCAAGGTTACCTCACAGACACCACAGCGCCGACGTTTAAAGGCATTCTCCTTGTCTTCTCTGTCATCCTTTTCAATTTGTTCTGAGAAGAAAGTGTCAAAGATCTGGTAGACCAGCTTGGTGGTGGTGGCTTTCGTGGGTCCTTTGTCCTTTTCCTTGGCAGAGTGCTTGATAGTCTGACGCCTCTTGGCACGCCTAAAAGGTTTCAGTGTTTTAACCAACTGAGGAAGAGACATGTTCTGCCTCCCAGTCTCAGGTCTTCAGTCTTCTTCTTGCTGTGCCCTTACCTCTGTCCCAGAGTGACCCCAGCCAGCTTGATCAGTGCCCTCATGCAGGGGCTCAGGAAAATGGGCGGCTCGTCACTGTCCCCGGCTTCATCGTAACTCTCCACTTGCTCCACCACAAACTGTGCGTGTCGAAGGAGGGAATCCTCCGTGAAGCGATTCAGGTTGAGTACAGAAGGAGGAACAGTTGTCTGGAAAGAAAGACCATCAGAGTCTTTCATGCTTAGGCAAAACTGTCCTAATTGAGCTGAGGAACAGTTTCTGCTGATTTTGGAGTTTAGGAGGTGACCCCCAGGTTAGGAAGAACCTCAATCTCCTACCTCGATCTTATTGATCAGGTCTTCGTAGGTTGAGTCAGGATTGCTCTGTAGCAACTCAACCACGATCTTACTTATGTAGATCTTCTCTTGCATCAGACCAAATATCGGTGCATACTCTGGGCTGGGATCCATCAGAATGTATTCAGCAAATGCTGGAGTAAACAGGCAATGTTTTAAAAAGAAGTTTGACTCTTAGGGCACCTATGGTGGATACAGGGCAGGGATGAACTTATCAAGTTTACTGAATAGACCAAAAGTCATTCCACACCCAAAACGTCAAAAACAGAAAGCACAATGTGTCATAGCTGCCTCTTTTTTTTTTTTGGAGACAGAGCCTCAAGCTGTCACCCTGGGTAGAGTGCCGTAGCGTCACAGCTCACAGCAATCTCCAACTCCTCGGCTTAAGCAATTCTCTTGCCTCTGCCTCCCAAGTAGCTGGGATTATAGGCGCCTGCCACAATGCCCAGCTACTTTTTGGTTGCAGCCATCATTGTTTGGCAGGCCCAGGCTGGATTCGAACCCGCCAGCTCAGGTGTATGTGGCTGGCGCCTTAGCCGCTTGAGCCAGAGGCACCAAGCCAACTGCCTCATTCTTAAGTGTCCTATCTGAACCAGCTAGAAAATGGACTGGGCCTTCATTGACCTTATCTCTGGTTTTTGGAATTCAGTCTGGGTTTGAGTAAGAATAAGAACTGCTCATACAATTGAAGGGTCAGTTCCAGGGCCAGGGGTAACTAACACAAGCAGCCTTCTCAATTGAACCTGTTAGGCTCCCACTTGGTCACGTGGCATTCTGTAAGACTTCCCATCAGAGCCCAATCAAGCCTCAAGAAGGACAGACTAGGGCAGCACCTATGGCTCAAGGAGTAGGGCGCCAGCCCCATATACTGGAGGTGGTGGGTTCAAACCCGGCCTCTGCCAAAAACCACAAAAAAAAAAAACAGACTACAACTGGCCACACACTTACAAGTGCTGAAACCGATGAGAGCCTTTTCACCTCCGTCAAAGCCAGTGAGCCACCACTCATTTATAGGGCCAAGATTTTTGCCATTAACACCACCTTGAGAGGAAAAAGTAGAAACAGTTTCCCCCAAAAAACCAGACTAAGGAACCACAACCCACATCCCAAACCAAGAGGGCTAAGCGGCACTCTGACTGCCCAGCTCAGTGGGCATCTCTTATCTGCAGGGCCAGAAAGACCTCAGAGTCATCACAATGACTTTGTCTTCAGCCATCCATAGCACAGTCTCAAGCTGGCAGTAACTCTGGCTGAATATTCCTCTGTAATGAGTTATGTTTAATTTGATAACATCTATCCCAAACAATCCACTTACCTTCAAGAGAGGGGTCATCATCATAGATTGGTTTCGCTGAACCGGAAAAAGAGAGCTCGATATTCTTCTCAATGAGGCCGGAGTCAATAGGACATAGATGACCGTGCTTACAGTACACACTGGACAGGAAACACAGCACTCAAGGGCTGACATGAGCCTCAGCAAAGGCACAGGTACCCAGGCCTCCCCTCAAAGAGGTACCAGGGTCACTGCCATGACCTGCTCCAGTCCCACCCCACCCTACCTACTGACTGCACCCCCCATTCCCATGAAACTCACTGTCCCTCCACCTGGGTTGCTCAGCCCCTAGCTACCTCTTGGCCTATTTTCTTACGCCACTGAGTTCTCTGTTCAAATCACTGCCCCTACCTTTCTATACAGAGCTTCCTGCCCATGCTGAATGTTACCAGGCCTATAAATTCTGCCAGTTGTGACTATCTGACAAGTGTCTTATCTCCACAAATGGAGACACCCAAGCTGCTACATCCACTACATCTAGTTCAGTGTCCAGCAGAGAGCTGGCCTTCACAATGTTAGACCAGAGACTCAACAGGTAGTTTTAATAAAATTAAAAAAGCCCCACCACCACCACACCAGTACCAGCTTAAGAAACGTTGCAGATTAGGCTCAAACATCACCAGAATGTTAAGAATGCAGGTGTCTTCAGACAAGCGCTTTCATTGTGAAGCAAACATAGGAAAGCGCATCAGTTACCTGAAACATGTCAGTTTGTGCTGGGGAAGAGCCTCGTAACTCTCAAAGCCAGATTCATTGGCATCGAAGATAGACAGCTTCTCATTTGTCAACATCTGCAGCTCATCCACCTGAGGGACACTGGACCATTAAGCAGGGCAGGAAAGATGGAAGATAAAAGGCCGAAAAGAGTCGGAACATACCGCGTCAGGGGGGTGCTGCCCATACTTGAGATCTGGATCGTCCAGGTACTGTCCACACTGGGGGCACTTGGGAGGATGGGTCTGTGGGCACATGGACAGTGCTCAGGAAAGCAGCTCCAAGCAGGAGCCCTGGCAGCACCACCACCTGCTTTATTCCCACACAGACGTTTACCTTGGAGCTCACAACTGTTTTGGTTCGAGCCATTTTTTTCTCACTTCTGGGAACAGAGCATAAAAGCACAAGATCATTTGTTTAGCCATTCTAGAATATATCAAATTGCCCCAGATTTACACCCAATGCACCTGACACAGGTAAGTGCCCGCTGCTGCAGTTAGGGCCAGGTGCTAGGTCACATGTGGGTTGTTTATTTTGCTTCTATTTATGTGACACAAGTGCCTCTGGACCAGAAGGGGGGAATCCTACCTAATAGGATGGAACCAGATCGTGGATCATCTTGGTCCTGTGCTCACTAACCCAATCCAATACAAAGCTTAAAGCAACCTACTAAAAACCGCTTTATCATTTCATTCTAGAACAATCATTTAAATATTATAATCTGGCCGGGCGTGGTGGCGCACATCTGTAATCCCAGCGCTGTGGGAGGCCGAGGCGGGTGGATTTCTAGCGCTCACAGTTCGAGACCAGCATTAAGCATGAGTGAGCCAGGGTAAAAGACCCCGTCTCTACCACCAGCAAAGAACACCGCCGGGCGTTGTGGTGGGCACCCGTAATCCCAGCTACTTGGGAGGCAACTGGCAAGAAGAATCACTACAAGCAAGGACAATGTAAAAAAAAAAAAACCCCAAAAAAACAAGGAAACTAAAAGTGCAAGCCAACTGAAATAAAAGCAAAAAAATAAATAAAATAAATAAATATTATAATCTGCTTAGTATAAAGATAGACACAGCGAGTCTCTGAACTTATTCTGGTTCAGGGGGACTGCCTGACTAAAAATAAAGACAAAAATAAATTCTTACGTTTCTTTGGGTGTCGTTTTACGTCTCTTCTCTTCCTACATGGAGAAAACACAACAGAAGTGTATAAAAGGGTCATGTATGGATTGTGCTTCAGAGTTAAAGACATCACACATGTTGACTATCACAAAACTTGGTCAAGGATAAGGAGGAAGAAGTGACCTGACTAACCCCAGTCTCTAAAATCTTATATTCAAAAGTCTTATGACTAAAGATTTCCTTAAAAGATTCATAGAAGAAACCAAATTTTTAAAATCTTAGCTTTTTTGTATAAGTGGTACCTCAAGGCAAGAAAATAATTGAGGGGTGTATGACTGAACTTTGTCCCTTCTCCCCCCAAACTCATGTGAAAACCCTAACCCCCAATGTGACTATTTGGTCATAGGGCCTTAAGGGGGTAATTAAGGTCAGATGAGGTCCTAAGTAAGGGTAGGGTCCTGATGTCCTTATAAAAAGAGACACCAGAGCCCACTCTTTTCACATGCAAGCACAGAGGGAAGGCCATGTGAGGATATAAGAAGGTAGCTATGTGCAAGCCAGAGAGGCCTCACCAACTACTAACCCAGCTGGCACCTTGATCTTGGACTTCTAACCTTGAGAACTGTCAGAAAGTAAAGGTCTATTGTCTAAACCACCCAGTCTATGGTATTTTCTTATGGCAGCCAAGACACTAATCCAGTATCTCTAGAATTATTCTGGGTAAATGAAGGAATGATAAAACTAGACTATCGCCACTTTGTAAGTCCTAGTGAAATGAATTTAGGCAATATTAAAAGCAGAAGGTGGGTAGTCCCAGCTACTTGGGAGGCTGAGGCTACAGAATCGTTTAAGCCCAAGAGTTTGAGGTTGCTATGCGCTGTAATGCCACGGCACTCTACCAAGGGTGACACAATGAGACTCTGCCCCCACAAAAAGGGTGGAAAATTGAGGGGGGTTCTGTAATAAATGGATTAGGCAGACAGTACCTGTCACAAAGAGTCAATAAAGCACACAGCACTACCTCACACATTCTCTTGAGAACCAAAGACCTGCACGTGGTCTATCAGTCTGCAAGAGATAGTGCTAGAGGGAGGTGCAGCTGGCAAAATCTGGAATCCAGGAAACCAGATGGCCTTCACACAAGTTACAAATAAAAGGAGCCAGATCAGGGATTTAAGATAGCTCTCAACCCAACACAATGTATAGGCCTGGCATAGTGGCTCATGCCTGTAATACCAGCACTTGGGAGGCCAAGGAGGGTGATCGCCTGAGCTCACGAGTTCGAGACCACCCTGAGCAAGAGTGCGACTCCATCTCTAAAATATAGCCAGGCATTGTGGTGGGCGCCTGCAGTCCCAGCTACTTAGAAGGCTGAGGCAAGAGAATCACTTAAGCCCAAGAGTTCAAGGTTGCTGTGAACTGTGACACCACAGCACTCTACCCAGGGCGACAAAGTGAGACTGTCTCAAACACGCACAAACAAAAAAAAATATCACGTACAGACCTTGTTTCCATCCCGATTCACAGACTAAAAAGCCAAAACAGTCAGGGAAATCCAAACAGACTCATGTTTGATATTATCATGTATGTATTATAATGGTTTTGTGATCGTGTTTATAATAAGAGCCCTTTCCTCTTATATTTCTGTGTTAAATACTTCAGCAAGGTGTCTGAGATCTGTTCAGTGTCTCCCAGGTGAGGGTGAGGGGAGAATGAGTAGGATCTGGGTGAAACATGCTTAGCCTTGAGCTGATAAATGTTGAGACTGATGCGGTCATGGAAGCTGGCTCCCCCCATCCTATGTTTGAATATTTCCAAAATAAAAGTTAATTAAAGGCTCGGCGCCTGTGGCTCAACGGGCTAAGGCGCCAGCCACGTACACCTGAGCTGGCAGGTTCGAATCCAGCCCAGGCCTGCCGAACAACTACGGCTGCAACCAAAAAATGGCTGGGTGTTGTGGAGGGCGCCTGCAGTCCCAGCTATTTGGGAGGCTGAGGCAGGAGACTCGCTTGAGCCCAGGAACTGGAGGTTGCTGTGAGCTGTAATGCCATGGCACTCTATCCAGGGTGAGAGCTTGAGGCTCTGTCTCAAAAAAAAAATAAAAAAATAAAAAAAATTAAAAAAAAAAAAATCACCCAATGAAATAGGCTGTCTAAAACAAAGTTAAACTGTCAAATAAGACCATTACCTTTTCATCCTCATCCTTTTCATCAGAAATTTGCAAATCAACTCTTTCAGGCTCTTTTTCTTCAGGTCTCCTTTTGGCAGCTCTGTCAGGTAAACAGACACAGCAAATATTAGCTCAGAAAAACTAAGTAGATCACCAACTTGCATGGAAGATAAACAGAAAAGCGAAATATTCATGGGGGCTCCACAGGCACATTGCTGACTCCCCACCCTGAGAAAGCCTTTAGAATCCCCAGCAGTCCCCTCAGACATGGGAACAAGCAGGGACACACAGAGTGCAAAGACAGGCTCCCAGTGCGACTTTCCCAGTGGGGGCTCCCTGTTCCCAATCCAGTTTTCAGATAGCATCGGCAATTCCCTGTACACTTCTACATTATTACAGGCTTCTAGAACAAGGACTTTGGTGAAGAAGATGACACAAAGACACAAGCATTTTAACCACTTACAGATCTTTGGGTTGGTTTCTGTGACTCTTATCCTGGGGGCAGGGGAGAGAAAGAGGGGAAAATTAGTTTCTAAAGCAGAGCAAGATGAAAAGACACCATAGTTATCAGGTTAGATATCAGCACTGTGAAGTTAGAGCACAGGAAGGCCTGGGTAGATCTGCAGGGTAGAGAAGAGGCGTCAGACTTTCACTTTTAGTTCCTTTCACCCTCATACTGTTCCTGTAAAGGGCCAGGCAATAAAAATATCTTCGGTTTTGTGAGCCACATGGTCTTTGTCAGAACTACTCATCTCTTCCACTGTAGCACAAAGGCAGCCACAGATAATACGTAAATAAAATGCATGGCTTTGTTCTAACAAAACTATTTGAAAAATAGCCAGAGGGCCAATTTGGCCTATGGGGCATAATTTGCCCAACCTGTGTCCTAACATAGCTCAACGTAGAGCAAATATTAGACATTTTGCTTATATCAGCCCAAATACCTACAGCTTCAGCGGCACATGTAGCTCAGTGGGTATGACGCCGGCCACAAACACCAAGGCTAGCAGTTTCGAAAACAGCCCGGTGCCTGATAAAACAATGACAACTGCAACAAAAAAATAGCCAAGTGTGTAGGCAGACGCCTGTAGTCCCAGCTACTGGGGAGGCTGAGGCAAGAGGATCACTTCAGCCCAGTAGTTTGAAGTTGCTGTGAGCTGTGACACCATGGCACTCTATGCAGAGCGACACAGTAAGATTCTGTCTTAGAAAAAGTAGGAACCTCCAACTTATTTACCAACTCCTTGTGGTATGTGGATATTCTAGTATTTTCTGAGCCTGTATATAAAGAATAAAACCTTAATAAATCTATTTAGTTCTTCATAAAGCAACAAATCTATGAATGAGTTTATGAACACAGAAAAGCCAACAATGAGGCAGAAGTGCTGGCTGTGACCTTAAGCCCCTGCCACCAGTTGCCAGCGGAGAACAGGAAGTGGTTTAACTATACCACTAGATCTTACCAGTCTGAAGGAATTCCAGGCATGTGCTGACTGTAAAGTAACCATTTCTGTATAGAAAAGGTTAAGAGTCCTGGCCAGCTCAGCGGAGCTGGCGGACCGGCGCCTCCACCTTGGCGGTGTAGGTGCAGTGGCAGCGCGGCTGAGGAACCAGTGGGCTGTATGATAGGCAAGGAGGGGGACCTCCAACCTCCCACCAGAGGCTCTAATAGC
>CAUYRH010109732.1:0-10780 GCA_963574655.1 Perodicticus potto
TCAGTATTTTTGTGTGTGTAATATATTCTTGTGGCAATGTACAAGGAGAAGTGAAGTACATTTTAAGATTGGACATGCATATCCTCGTAGTTGGTTGATCATTCACGTGTAAATTTCTAGTCTAGATGGAATGTTGCTCAGTAGTAAAGAATAATAAACTATTGATACATGTAAAAGCTTGAATGAGTCCTATAGATATTATGTGGATAAGAAGAGGCAGTTTCCTGTTTATTGCAGCTCAATTTACAATCGCCAAAATGTGGAAACAGCCTCAATGCCCACCAACCCGGGAATGGATTAACAAGCTGTGGTATATGTATACTATGGAATACTATTCAGCCATTAAAAAAGGAGACTTTACAGCCTTTGTATTAACCTGGATGGAAGTGGAACACATTATTCTTAGTAAAGCATCACAAGAATGGAGAAACATCCCATGTACTCAATTTTGATATGAGGACAATTAATGACAATCAATGACACGGTGGGGGTGGGGGAAGGGGAGAGCAGAGAAAGAATGAGGGAGGGGTGGGGAAAGGACGAGCAGAGAGAGGGAAGGAGCGAGGGGGGTGGGGTCTTGGTGTGTGCCACACCTTTTGGGGGCAAAACACGATTATAAGAGGGACTTTACCTAATAAATGCGATCAGTGTAACCTGGCTTCTTGTACCCTCAATGAATCCGCAACAATTAAAAAAAAAAAAAAGGGTAAAGGAAAAATTTTACTTTAAGTAAAAAAAAAAATTTTTTTTACTTGAGTGACAATTTAATAAAATAAAATTTAATTAAAAAAACAAAAGGGTGGCTCAGCTCCTATGGGTCAACGGGCTAAGGCGCCAGCCACGTACACCTGAGCTGGTGGGTTCGAATTCAACAACAATGACAGCTGCAACTAAAAACTGGCTGGGCATTGTGGCGGAGGCCTGTGGTCCCAGCTATTTGGGAGGCGGAGGCAGGAGACTTGCTTGAGCCCAGGAATTGGAGGTTGCTGTGAGCTGTGATGCCATAGCACCTTATCCAGGGTGACAGCTTGAGGTTCTGTCTCAAAAAAAACAAAAACAAAAAATAGTGTTAAAAAAAAAAAAGGGCGGTGCTTGTGGCTCAAGGAGTAGGGTGCCAGTCCCATATACTGGAGGTGGTGGGTTCAAACCCAGCTCCGGCCAAAAACTGCAAAAAAAAAAAAAAAAAGGAGGGGGGGAGGCCTGGCATGGTGGCTCCTGTGATCCCAGCAGTCTGGGAGGCCAAGGTGGGTGGATTCCTTGAGCTCACAAGTTCAAGATCAGCCTGAACTAGAGCAAGATCTCGTCTCTAAAAGTAGCTGGGCATTGTGACAGATGCCTGTAGTTCAAGTTACTTCGGAGGCTGAGGCAAGAGAATTGTTTAACCCTACGAGGTTGAGGTTGCTGTGAATGATGACACCACGACATTCTACCAATGGCGACAAAGTGAGATGCTTCTCAAAAAAAAAAAAAAAGAAGAAGAGTCAGTGTCAAAAGGTTGTATACTGTATGATTCCATTTATGCGACAAGGCATATCATTTCTAATATATACACACCTGCACACGTATACAGTTTACGTGGCACATACATACACACACATAAATGCACATGTTCCTCAGATTGCCCATCCAGAGTGACGCCTGAAGCTTTTCCTTAGAAGCAGAAATTTCACACACAGAAAAAGAAATCACTCTCTATTCCTCAGCACTCAGCACTTATATCAAATCCCAAATTCATGACAGGTCTCTGTGCTGGTGTATCCTGATCCAAGCCTGGGGCAGGTGTCTACTTCCACACGGAGGAAATTATGGGGAGGTGATTCACAGCCAGACCCTCTAAGGCAACGGTTTTCCACCTGTGGGTCACGACCCCTTCGCAATAATGAAAACACATCCTGCATATCAGATATTTAAATTATGATTGATAACAGTAGCAAAATTACAGTTATGAAGGATCCACGAAAATAATTTCATGTTTAGGGGTCACCACAACCTGAGGAACTGTATGAAAGGGTTGCGGCATTAGGAAGGTTGAGAATCACTTAGAGTCTAAGGACAGTGACATTAGCCTGGCTCCGTGGTACATGCCTGGAGTCCCAGCTACTCAGGAGGTCGAGGCAGGAGGCTCACTTGAGCCCAGTTTGAGGTTGCGGTGAGCTAAGTGTGTGCCACTGCACTCCAGCCTGGGGGAAAGACCAAGACCCTGACTCTAAAAAAAAAAAAAGAAAGAAAAAGAAAGAAAAGAATGACCCATGGGACTCTGTCACCAGAGAAAGGAAGGGAAGCAGGTCAGGTTAAATATAGAGGTTGTCAAACACAGCTGGGCTCGATTCTCAATGGAGCCTCAGCTCCTGGAATATTATTTGTTTTGATTATCTGAATGTGGAGGAAGGAGCGTGGCATTGACTGTAAAGCCGTTCCAGAGCTGGGCTCCATGGGGATGAGATTCGTGGGTTAGGGAAGGAGGCAGTGTGTTGATGCAGACACACACATACCTCCTCCTCTGGAGCCGTGTTGGAGACAAGCTGATTTCATAGTTTCCGTCTCCCCTCTTGTGATTGGCAGAATATTGTCCTCCCTACGTCCACCTGTGAATATGTTCCTGTTTCTGGCAGAGGGGACTTAGCAGGTGGGACACAAGGAGGATTCTGAAATGGGGCAGAGTAGGCAGGATTATCCAGGTGGATCTGATATAATCACAAGGGTCCTTCTCAGGGAAAAAAGGAGGCATGAGGGTGTGACTTGGAGAAGGAATGTCATGACAGGGTCAGAACGGAAGCTGGATGGGAGGGGGAGAGAGATCGGAAGATGCTATTGATGGCAGCCGCCGTCACCCTGAATAACCATGACGTACAGAGCCCTGCCACACGGGCCCTGGCAAAGCTGAACGAGCCTGCATGCCATATCTGAAGACTGTTTATTCACTTCCAAGGCCTACTGTTGTAGATAGATAAGTAGGGAGACTGGATTTCAGGGTACTGATCAGGGACCCAGGGCACTCTGCTCTCAGTGAAGCATTCGCTGACTGTAAATTTAGTGTAACTGGAAATACTTTGAAGATATAGCCACTCTGGCTGGGAGTGGTAGCTCAGCCTGGAATCCTAGCAATCTGGGAAGTCAAAGCAGGTGGATTGCCTGAGCTCAGGAGTTTGAAACCAGCTTGAGCAAGAGTGAGACCTGTTCTTTAAAAATTGCCTGGTGTTGTGAGGGGTGTGTGTGGGTGCCTATAACCCCAGCTACTTAGGAGGCTGAGGCAAGTGGATCACTTGAGCCCAAGGATTTGAGGTTGCTGTGAGCTATGACGCCACAGTATTCTACTGAGGGTGACAAAGTGAGAGTCTGTCTCCAAAAAAAAAAAAAAAAGGCTCAGTACCCGTAGCACAGTGGTTATGGCATCAGTCACATACGCCAAGGCTGGCAGGGTCAAACTTGGCCCAGGCCAGCTAAACAACAATTACAAATACAAAAAAAATAAAAAAATAAAAAAAAAAATAGCCAGGCGTTGTAGCAGGCACCTGTAGTCCCAGCTACTTGGGAGGCTGAGGCAAGAGAATCGCTTAAGCCCAGGAGTTTGAGATTGCTGTAAGCTGTGACGCCACAGCACTCTCCTGAGGGCGACACAGTGAGACTCTCTCTCTCTCTCAAAAAAAAAGATACAGCCACCTTGAAAGGAAGAGAGATTTTGGCTTTGTAGCCTGTAAGAGGAGGGGGTACCTGCTTAGTGGACACTCTGCTGGCTGGTACCATTGCTGCTGTGTGCTTTGACTGTGAGGGTGTAAAGATAACAAAGGGAAACAGGAGAGCGGCACGGCTCTCTGGGGACATGTCCTTGCTGTCCTCTGGATTGAACCCTTGCTGTCCCATCTGCTTCTCTGTTGATTGGCTTGGGGGACGGGGACAGAATCCTCGGTCCTGCACACCATGTTGCTGAATTTGAAGAGGGAGGATGGGACCAGAAGCCAAAGATCACAGGCAGCCTGAAGAGGCTCTAAAAGGCGAAGGAACAAAAGCTCATCCAGGGCCTCCAAAGGAAGCGTCCTCTGAGACCTTGGTTGCAGGACTTCCGACCTCCAGAGCGGTGAGACAGGGCGCTGCTTGGGCTTTTAGGCTCTTGCATTTGTGGTGAGTTGTCAGAGCAGAAGGCAAACGATACACACCTATTTGTGCGTGCATTTCACCAAGCTGGACCCATGAATGTGTCCGTTTGGAGTCTCCTTTGAGCTGTTTCTGACGCCTCCCGAGGAATCAATAACACCTCCAATGCAGCCTAGTGAGGCTGAATCTGGACATCTGACCTCCAAGCCTGTGGGACATTAACTCTGTGTCGCCTCAAGCCACTGCCTACGTGGCTGTTTGTCACAGCTGCAAGAGAAACTAATATACCTCCCTGTGCTTGAGGGACGCAAAGGGAATTTCTGTATCAGCACCTGACCCGAAATGGTTGGTGCGGAGAAGTGCTTGGAAAATTCACTAACTTAATAAATAACTCAGAACGAAGCCTGCAGCCTGAAGTCAGGTAAGCTTTTATTGAACCAGGATCCCTTATTTGGTTTCTGAAATGTATTCAAGTCCCCAAACTCCTATTAATGTAACAGAAATTCAGCTGAAAGCCAGAGAAACCAAGACCTTGTTGGGTCAGCATCTGTGCCTGACCATCGCGCATTAAAGGTTCTGCAGACCTCCCATGGTCAGAGGAAATGAAGGCGATGTTAATGAGGCCGTTTCTGAGAGGTGGAACAAAGTTGTCTCTTTTCCCACCTTGCAAGGATGACTTTACGATCGAAACATTACAACTGACTCCTTTTTTGATTTTCACCACAGATCTCACTGTTTGCTCCACTTATTAATTTTTTTTGGCAGTTAAGTGGCATTTTCTTCTCCCGAAAAACTCATTCAGCATTTCAAGGCATCATTACGTTTTAGTTCGGGGTCCTAGCATATTTGGATCAAGTTTAACAAAGAAAAAAAGGATGATTTTAGTCTGTGGTGTTGGCTGACCAGGGCTTGAAAGAAAAGGAAAAAGAAAAAAAAAAGTAAACAGAATTGACTAGTAGAAGATTTCTATGAAGTCTCATGACACCGTCGTAAGTTCTCTATACTTATTTCTGGCTTTTCTCTTAGTTGTCTCTTACCTGGAGAGTGCTTCAAGAGACAAAACCAGCCTTGTTAGAGAACAGCTTTTTTTGTGGGTTGAATTGTGACCTCCCAAAAGGTATGGTGAATTCTTTACTTCTTCTTCTTTTTTTTTTTTTTTTTGGTTGAGACAGAGTCTTACTGTGTCACCCTCGGTAGAGTGCTGTGGCGTCACAGCTCACAGCAACCTCAAACTCTTGGGCTCAAGCGATTCTCTTGCCTCAGCCCCTCAAGTAACTGGGGCTACTGGCGCCTGCCACAACACTCAGCTATATTTTGTTGTTGTAGTTGTCATTGTTGTTTTAGCTGGCGCCGGGTTCAAACCCGCCACCCTTGATGTATGTGGCCAGCACCCTACCCACTGAGCTACGGGGGCCACCCTACTTCTTTTATTTTTAATTAATTAATTAATTAATTATTTTATTTTTGAGACAGAGTTTCACTTTGTCACCCTCAGTAGAGTGCTGTGGCATCACAGCTCACAGACCCTCAAACTCTTGGGCTCAAGCAATTCTCTTGCCTCAGCCTCCCGAGTAGCTGGGACTACAGGCACCTGCCACAACACCCGGCTATTTTTAGAGATGGGGGTCTCAGCTCTTGCTCAGAGTGGTCTTGAACTCCTGGGCTTAAGGAATCCACCTGCTTCAGTCTCCCAGAGTGCAAGGATTAGAGGCATGAGCCACCTTGCCCAGCCAGAATTCTTTATTTCTTCTTCTTCTTCTTTTTTTTTTTTTTTTTTTTTTTTTTTTGCAGTTTTTGGCTGGGGCTGGGTTTGAGCCCACCACCTCCGGAATATGGGGCCAGCGCCCTACTCTGTTGAGCCACAGACACTGTCCAGAATTCTTTACTTCTGATATCTGTGTCTGTGACCTGATTTGGAAATACAGTCTTTGCAGAAGGAATGGAGATCTAAATTAGATCAGGCTCTACTGCAGTAGATGGGACACTCAACCCCAAATGACTAATGTCCTTATACAAAGAGAAGAGACAGAGAGATGGACATAGGAGGATACCCACCTAGCATCATCTCCGGGGTTGCGAGTTGGTAAAATGCTGGGTTCTGGGCCCAGAATATTGAATCAGCATGTGTCAGGGTGGAACACCAGAAGATGAACTTTCGATGACTTCCTTAGCTGATGCCAATGCATCCTAAGTTTGTGATGGACTCACTTAGAAAACTGAAAGCAACACAGATTTCTTTCTGGTTCAGTCTGGTTAGATTGCATATTTTAAAAAAATGCTTGTATTTCTTCTCAGTTCTCGAATGTGTTGGCGTGTAATTGTTCATAGTAGTGTCTTAACAACCTTTTTTACTTCTGTGGCATCAGTTGTAAAATCTCCTTTCTTATTTCTTATTTTTGTTATTTGTTTTCTTAGGCTAGCTATCAATTTCACTGATTTTTTTTTCCCCAAAAGCCACTGCTCCGTTTTCTTTTTGGTCTTTCTAGTGTCTATTTTGTTTATTTGTGCTCTGTTTTTAAATTTTTCTTTTTCCTTCTCCTAACTTTAGGTTTGGTTTGTTCTTTTTCTAGTTCCCTGATGGGTAATGTTAGGTCATTGATTTGAAATCTTTCCTTTTAAAAATGTAGGTATTTACTTGAATGTTATGATGTATTGTGCTTGGAAAAAAATGAAAGTAGGTGTTTACCCCTAGAAACTTCCCCTTTAGTACTGCTTTTTCTGTATCCTGTAAGTTTTGGTATTCTGTGTTTTTGTTTTCATTTATCTTCAGATCTTTTCCATTTCCCCTTGTGGTTTCTTCTTTGACTCATTGGTTATTCAAGACAATGTTTAATTTCCAAATATTTGTGAATTTTCCAGTGTTCTGTTTGCTATTGATTGACTTGTAGTTTCATTCAGTGCTTGGAAAAGATAGTTGGTATGATTTTAATCTTCAATTTGTTAAGGCTTGTTCTTACATGTGATCTGTGCTGGGGAACGTTCCATGTACTTGAGAAGAATGTGCATTCTGCTGTTGTTGGGGGGAGTGTTTCGAATATGTCCATGGTGTTGGGCAAATCCTCTGTTTCCTTATTGATCTTCTGTTTGGTTGATTGATCCATTATTGAAAATGGAATACTGAAATCTGCTGTTCTTGTGTTACTATTTTTTCCCCTTAATTCTGTCAATGTTTGCTTCATTTGAATGTTCTGATGTTGGGTGCGTATGTCTTTGAACTTGCTGCATCTTCCCGGTATTTCGACTCTTATCATTATGTGATGATGTTTCAAGGACAGATTTTGACTGACAGTCTATGTTGTCTGATACAAGTGTGGCCACTCCCACTCTCTTTAGAAAACATTTTTTTCATCATTTTACTTTCAGCCAGTGAATGTCCTTGTATCTAAAGTGAATTTCTCATAGGTTGCAGATAGTTGGATCTCTTTCTTTTTAAATCTATTCAGTTACTCTGTGTCCTTTGGGAAGTTTGTTTTCCATTTAAAGTAATTAGTGATGGGGAAGAACTTACTATTGTCATTTTACAAATGTTTGTGTGCCCTGTAGTCATTTCCTTTCTCTTTTCCTCCCTTGCTGCCCCCTTTTATGTTTTGTTACCTTTTTCTAGTGATGTGCTTTGATTTCTTTCTCATTTTATTTTGTATATCTTCTGTAGCTATTTTCCTCGTGGTTTTCATGGAAATTATATGAAACAGTTTTTTTTTTTTTTTTGAGGCAGCGTCTCACATGTCACCATGGGTAGAGTGCTGTGGCATCATAGCTCACAGCAACCTCAAGCTCTTAGGCTCAAGTGATTCTCTTGCCTCAGCCTCCCGAGTAGCTGGGACTACAGGCACCCGCCACAATACCTAGCTGTTTTTAGAGACAGGATCTCACTCTGGCTTAGGCTGATCTTGAACTTGTGAGCTTAGGGCAATCCACCCACCTCAGCCTCCCAGAGTGCTAGGATTACCAGGCGTGAGCCACTTCTCCTAGTCTTACATGAAACATTTTATAGCTATAACAATCTGTTCTATTATTTATTTATTTATACTTTTTGCAGTTTTGGGCCTGGGCCAGGTTTGAACTCACCACCTCCAGTATATGAGGCCGGGGTCCTACTCCTTTGAGCCATAGGCGCCCCCCTAACAATCTGTTTTAAACTGATAGCAACCTAACATCAGTTCCATGCAAAAACTCTATGCCTTCTCCCAAATTTGTGTCCAACATCACAAATTACAACTCCCTTAGCCTTTATGTGGGAATGTCTTGATTTTTCCCTCACTTTTGAAGGACAATGCACTTGGATATATAATAGTATTCTTGATTGATGGGCCTTTTCTTGTCTTCCTTTCTCTGCACTTTGGACATATTATCTTACTTTTTCCTGGCCTGGAAGGTTTTTGCTGAAAAATCCACTGATAATTTTATGGAAACTCCCTTGTATGTGACAAGTTGCTTTCTTTTCTGTTCTTTTTTTTTTTTTTTCTGCTTTCAAGGTTTTTCTCTTTGTCTTGGACTTTTGATAATATTATGTCTCAGAATAGACCTCTTTGGGTTCATCCTAGCTGTTGTCTTTTGAGCTCCTTAAATTCAGGTATCTATTTTCTTCCTCACATTTGAAAGTTTCTGGTCATCATTTCTTCAAATAAGCTCCAGGCTTACCCTTGTCTGTCTCTGTCCACATGATGGGGTCTCATAAGACACTTAGGTTTCTTTTTTACTTTTCTCCATTATTTTTTTGTTTTGTTCCTCTGAGTTGATA
Organism: Perodicticus potto; assembly: GCA_963574655.1. Taxonomy (NCBI): domain Eukaryota; kingdom Metazoa; phylum Chordata; class Mammalia; order Primates; family Lorisidae; genus Perodicticus; species Perodicticus potto. The sequence goes on from CAUYRH010109732.1 coordinate 8,834, forward strand.
ATTTTAAATGAAGTTTTTGAGTTTGCTGATTCTTTCTTCTGCTTGTTCACATCTCTGTTTAAATCCTCTAGTACAGTTTTTATTCAGTTAATTGTATTCTACAGCCTCAGAATTATTTAGTTCTTCGTAGTTTTTCTATCTTTATTGATATTTTCACTTTGTTCATGTATTGTTTTCCTGATTTTGTTAAGGTGTCTGTGTTCTCTCTCTCTCTTTTTTAAATTTCAGTTTAATGTGAGGGTACAAACAACCAAATCACAATATTTAAATTTGCTAGGTAGAGTCCCTCTTGTAGTTAGTTATGTCCCGCACCCTAAAGGTGTGGGTAGTTGTGTTCTCTTGTTATGTATTGAAATCTTTAAAGACAGTCGTTTAGACTTAATTGCTAGGTAATTCACAGATCAATGTTTCTTTTCATGTTGGTTTCTGGATATTTTTGTTCCTTTGATTGGATCACATTTCCTGTTTCTTCATGTGCCTTGTTATTTTTTGCTGTGATTTGTGCCCTTAGAAAAAGTCACCTCTTCCAGACCTTATGGAATGGTGTGTGCAGTAAAAGATCTCATCCGTCAACCCAGCTGCCTCACAGATCTTTTCCCGGATGTGTTTTCTTTTTTGTGTGTGGGGGGAATGTGTGTTTTCTGCACATGTGCATGTAATTTAGAGATGTGTGGATTTCTGTTTCAGGAGCTTGCAACGTCTTGCTCCCTCTGGCGTCTGTCTGTGATACTGCAGGGTCTTTGGCTCTACAACAACCAGCTGAGCTCTCTTGTTCTTAGGGGCCCCTGGATAACCCAAGAATACTGGTTCCCCATCTGCACTCATGAAGTAAGACGGAAACCAATATATAAGGTAGGTCCCCCGCTCCAAAGCCAGAGTATTGGAATATGTCCCATTCCTTTCTTTCCTTCTCACAGAGAAACCAGAAGCTGAGTTTGTTTCTTTTTCTTTCTGATTGCACTGAGCTGTGTCAGATTGGGGGAAGGGCAATCACAGGTGAAATGAAATGTTTTTTCTCACCTGTTTCAACGTGGCTGTTCTTGAGCTTGTTTGGGGTACCGTGACATCTGAATTGATTTCTGGGTTTCTCTTGAAGATATTTTCCACCATATATTGTTGTTAAGTCCGTGTCTCTGTGGGGAATGAGGTCAGGGGCTTCCTGATCTGCCCCCTTGCTGATATCACTAACAAATGACTGTTAATTTAAATGTGGTTATTTCTGCTCTTCATGCATATTAAAGAGAAGCTTCTGGGTCACAATTATACTTTAAAGTTGACCATGCTAAAAAAATAACCTCACTAAAGTCTCACCTAGCTCTGGTAAATGTTTGCACAAATAGAAGCTGATAATAATCACAGATTTATCCTGAGGCTTTACTAAGTTGTCGGTTTCTTTGAATATGGAACCGTCAGGTTGGACTTCAAAGTTCTATGTGTGTACGATACTTCTGTTTCACGACTTGTTGCTGCCTTGCTAGGGGACTTTAGGGAAGTTACTCAACCTCTCTTATCTGCTATAAAATGGGGAAAATGATGCCACCTGCCCTGTAAGTTTGAAGTGGCAATTAAAAGGAGATAATGTAATCAAAGTGTTTATTTGCATGCTGGGCTCAAGGTGAAGAAGTAGTACTAGGGTTTCTTATATGAACTTTAGAGAGTCTAAATAACTTTGAACCAGAATCCAAACCAAGGGGCTGTTTGCATCCAGAACCTTCTTTCCTAATGGCAACTCTATGCTCCTGTATGATGTCAGACTTGAGGCAAGAGAGTGTCCTGAGCTCTGATGTCAGAAGCTGAGTCCACCTAACTTGGTAGGGTAGCCAACTCGATCTGGTTCTAAAATGGAAAGTCTCATACTCAAGGAAGATTCTGAGCCTCAGGGGGCAAACCAGGACACGTCGGAAATCCTAGTGGTTTCCACAAGCCCATGAACATGCATGTTCTTTT
>CAUYRH010109735.1:0-23264 GCA_963574655.1 Perodicticus potto
GTGCACGAGGAGCAGACAGCAAGGCGCCAGTGTTTTCCGCACAGGTGGTTGGTTCTTTTTCAAGCCGGTTTCTTCATCCATCACAGCATCAGCACCGCCAGGGCCAAGGCAGCGGTTGTGGAGCTGTCCTGTCCTGCATCAAAATGAGCTAGGCAAGTTACTTCTCTAAGCTTTAAATTTTCTCACATACGCAATGGTAGGAATAATGCTCTCCAAAGTTTTGATTATGGGAACTAAAAGCTTCAGGCAAAATTGTAGCACATTGACTGACTTTTAGAAATAATGTTCTAATATTATAAACACAACAGTCATGCTCTACAATCTATTAAATAGTAGTTCCCTAGGTCTCATCAGGTCTTGGTAATATCAATAAAAGACATTTTATTTTTCAAACCTTGGGCTTATATAATTAATCCCTTTAAGCATCTTGTTTCTAAACTGGTGAGTGTGAACTAAGATCACCCCCAAAATATTTGTAGCCCAAAGTTCAAAAATAATTTTAAATAGAACAATAAAAATAATATTCCAAGAATTGTAATGACCAAATACCATTGCAACAATCACATTGATTTAGAAGAAATATTAAAATGTATATGTTTATTGTTTTATAGATTCCTTTATATCTATATCTACACCATTTTTATCATCAACAAAACAGCAAATTTTCACTTACTTTTGAACTTACTGTACTTGAATTAACTATATTCAAATATCAAAAATATTTCTTGCTTTATATACTTGAATGAAGCTATTCATTGCAATATGTCTTTTTACTAGAATGAGAGCATTTTATTGAAGAGTCCATACTTTTAAGCATAACACAATAACTTTCAATTCTTAAGTTCTTGACAAAATTGAATGCCTTATCCTAGTTAAAATAATGTGTTGTTTTATGGTACAAGATACAGAATTCAAAATAAACTTGCTGTCAACTACCTAACCGAACTATTTGCTCTCTAGAAGACACTGTTAATAAAAAGCTTCCCCCTAAATGTTAAGTAAAGCCTCAGTGAAGACTGAATTTAGGAAAAAGTTGAGATGACCTGACTAAAATTTGTAACGAACAATGAAACAACCCTTTCTTCCTTCGATGTCAAACTCCCTGAAGATAACTTTGAGAAGTAACTGAGAAGTGGATGCCCTTGGTTTATAAGAGCTACTTTATTCTTAATTTCAGGGAAAGAGAAACATGGTTAGGTCACAAACAAGTTCAAGTAGAAATTTCACATTCATTGCTTGTGTGGTTAAATGCATCCTGGTTCAATGCCAGCTCTGGCCAAGAGTATGTGAACAATTACTTCCCATATGTAAAAACTGAGCCACCAACCGCACAAGAACAACACAGCAGCCTCTGGTGGGCATCTCTACAAAGTACACAAAGTATCTCTTCTTGTCTTTACCAAATCCCCTTGTGTTCAAATGCATAATCTACAAAGATTCCCAAAGAGTCTCATTACCCATGTGAGAAGGACTAAGACCTTCCAAATTTAGGTGAGCAAACTGTAAAAAGCTGAACAAAAAATTCACAAGTCTCCATGATAACATGAGAGTTGCATCAGGATGAAATCACTTTTGTCAGACAGACAAAATAGGCCTTGGAAGGCTCATGTCTGAGATAAGAACTGTTTCCAAGGGCTTTCTAAAAACCCTTCTGCATCCTTCATATGTTTCCTGCTTTGATACATTCTATTAGCAGATATACTGTAGGACTGCAGTGATTCATACAAGATGTTTTTGGAAGAACACTGTTGAGTAATGGCATCCCCAACGAGGAGCTGGCAACAACTCTGGCTTAGAACCTCTGCAACCAACGACTCTTCTGAAGCAGCTTATGTAAATCTCCTTTGCGCTAACTTATAAAAGTCCCCCTATCTTTTTCTCACTGCATGCACTGCTGCTGCCACTTAATGCATTCTAGATTACAACCCTTAATTCCATTCTCAAGTAAACCTGACATATTTGGAAAGAAATTGTTCTACTTTCTATTTTATTTTTTCGGGTTGAAAATAGATATGATTCTGATGCAGGACAAGGTGGCCCTATGACCTGCCGCCTTGGCCCTGGCGGTGCTGATGCTGAGGCGGATGGAGGAACCAGCTTGCTGGAAGGGTCGGACACCTGCAAGGGAGACATTGGAGCCTTGCTGTCTCCTCCTCTTGCTCTTCTGACTTGTCCATTTCATGGATGGCGCTTTGCTGTCTCCTCCTTGTTGTCTTCTGACTGGCCAGTGTCATGTCAGTTTCCAGGACCTGAGTCTTCATTAGACAGCTGGCTGTAACTGACAAAGACCCACACCCTAAAACATTCTGGCCAAACAACCCACTGAGACTATATAAACCCCTGAGCAGAGAGCTCAAACACAGACCTCGGCTGGACGGAGAGGGAGTAGGAGAGCTTGTTCCCTTCCTGGGTCCTCTCTGCCTGGAGGTTTGGTTTTTCTTGTAGTTGTAATTCTTGTTTTCTGTAAATAAATCCTGACTTACCACTACTCCTGTGGTTCACGGATTCCTTCTTCTAATGGCGGAGACCAAGAACCTGAAACTCCAGCATCAATTCTATGTAGAAGGAGTGAAAGGGCTTTTCATTAATTTGTTACGTATCCTTTTCATCAAGAGTAACCAGCACTATTGAGGTTGTATTCCCACCAAATTCAAGTCTATGAGACATAAAATCACTTTCTATAGACACCTGTGGCTCTCTGCAGGCTCTAGGGGCATGTGAGCACGTCTCTTGAATACCCACTCTAATTGTGTTTGAGATGGTGTAGAATTAATGGCCCTGAGCCATTTGGGAGCCATCAATTACCAGCAGATTAAGGACCTAGTTTTCTTGCCTGAAACTCTTGGGTATGTGCTGAGTGATCCTGAGCTTACTGGGAGGACCAACCTTCTTTTGCCAAAAACAATAACCTGTAAAATAATGCACATTAATTGTGCTGGGTGCCTGTAGTCCCAGCTACTTGGGAGGCTGAGGCAAGAGAATTGCTAAACACAAGAGTTTGAGGCCGCTGTGAGCTGTGACGCCACAGCACTCTACCCAGGGCGACATAGTAAGACTTTATCTCAAAAATGATAATAATAATAATGCACATTATTGTCTATTTGCTTTTTTCCTAAACCATCCCATTTTCCTATTATTCATCTATTTGCTTTTTTCCTAACCTATCTCACTTGCCCATTCTCCCCTATTACGTCCTGGATTCCTCCCAAATAAAGTATTTGTAATCAAACCATTGTCTCAGTCTCTACTCTTGGTGATGAACTCGGCCTAAGAAACCTGATAGTACCTGATCCTTTTGAACTTGTTTCACTAGCATTTTCCACTAATGTTATTTGTCTCTGAAGTGCATAAAACCTGACCTGGAAATTATATATCAAGTGTCACATTTATATGTTAACTTTGCGTATTAAGTCCATTTTTTTTTACATTATTAAAAACAAAAAAGAAGTAATGGACTTTTATTGGAGAGATACATTATTAAAAAAATGTTATCTTTAAAACTTGGGATCAGTTTAGTTTGACCCTCAGAGCAACAATATAATCCATCACAAATTGTGGTAAGTGCATTCTCTGGAAACAGTCTTTGGGTTAGAACTGTGACTCCGCTTCTTCCCATGTGTGTCATCATGGGCAAATCTCTTAAATTCTCCGTGTTTCAGTTGCAAAAAGAAAAGAAATAGACATGATAATGATGGTACAGACATTATAGAGTTATTAGGGGACCTCCTGGAATTATATAACTAATCCTCAACTTCTCAGTTGACAACTGATGGTTTATGTCTAAAGGAGACTTTGGACCAGCAGTAGTGAAAGTAGTGTATAACATCTCAATGTATGTTCTTATTTTAAAAGGTTTCAATTACTATTTTGGAAATGATGTACGCTAAACATTGTACATCATCTGTACAAAGATTTTGTTTGTTTTAATCTACAATTTGAAATTTATCAGGTGATTATAAGGGTCATGAACAATGAGTGAATAGATTATTTTCTTTTGTTATTTCAAAATATGCAGTACAAATGATTTGGATTACACAGATTGGTTTTGAATACTTAAGCCATGGCTGTTAAGTGTCCACATCACTAAAATAGTTCCCATGTTATCCATTAAGGCGGCTTTTGCATTTTTGCCCTTCCCCTCTCCCCTGATTGATTTCCACTGAGTTTTGCTTCTCTTTGTGCACTTGTGTGATCTTCAGTAAGGTCTAGTTGAGTAGTGAGTATGTGTGGTGTTTATTTTTCCAGTTTTTATGTACTTCACTTATAAGAATGGTCTCCATTTCTGAGAAGTTATTACAGAGGGCATTATGTCATCTTTTTCATGGCTGAGCAATACTTCATTGTTTACATACCCCACATTTGGTTAATACAGTCATGAATGGATGAGCACTTGCATTGATTCCACATCTTTGGAATTATAAATTGTGCTGCAATAAACACTCACAGGATGGTGCCTTTTTGATAAAATGACTTATTTTCCTTTGCAGAGAAATCCAGCAGTGGTATTGCTGAATTGAATGGTAAATCTACTTTTCGTTCTTTGAGAATCTCCACACTGTTTTCTACAGAAGTCCTACTATTTTGCAGTCCCACCAAGAGGGAGAAGCTATCTCTCTCCATCTACGCCAGCATCTACTGTTTTTGAATGTTTTAATTAAAGCCATTCTAACAGGGAGTGGGTGACATCTCACTGCAGTTTTAACTTGTATTTCATGAGGATTATTGATGTTCAACATTTTTCCATATATTTCCTGGCCATTTGCCTCTCTTCTTTTGAAAAGCTTCTGTTTGTGTTTTTGCTCACTTTCTACTAAAGTTGTTTGTTTTTTCTTGCTGGTTTGTTTCAGTTCATTGCATTACAGGTTCTGGATGTTAAATCTTTGCTGGATGTGTAGTTTGTGGATATTTTCTTTCATTCTGTAGTTTGTCTGTTTGCTCTATTTATTATTTCCTTAGCTGTGCAGAACCTTTTTAATTTAATAAAGTCCCACTTACATATTTTTGCTGTTGTTTTTATTGCCATTGTGTTTTAGAAAATAAAGGACAAAATCTTCTAGATAGTGACCTAGAAAATAAATTATAACAAATACCCCAATGGCAATTATAGATTACTTTTCCAATGGGTGAATCTAAATTAAGATTTGAATATGGATCTGTTTGAATAGGGGTCTTTTACTCTTATATTGTAAAATCACGACACAGTTAACTGTCCAATGTCCTGCAGAGAAAGAAGCAAAATACAAATTAAAGCTCAGTGTCTGTGACATGGAAGGCATTCTATGCATATCTGCACTGATGATGAATGAACGAGTAGTTAATAATGTGTCTGACTTCTGACCCCAATACACTAGGTTACGTTTAGCTCAGGATAAGAACGGCAATTGAAGGAAAGCCTTTGATCTCTATGTGACAAGTCAGATGAGTAGCATCATCTGTCCTGTCAACCACAAGCCAAACTCTGAAACGGTAAATGTGGTGAACTCTAGGAAAGCTTTTTAAAAACCTGAAAACACCATTTATGTGTATGGATGCCATTATCGGGCTGGAGACATGGTGCATGATAAAAAACAAAACCTGGTTGAATCTTGCCAGATTTTTTACTTTGGTCTAAATATCTAACCTCTCGATAACTTATATCTTATGTTAAAAATGCCCAACTAATAGTGAAAAGTAGATGTGGTAAACAGTACATGCATTCACTTAATCCATGCAATGCATGGTGCTTCCCAACATAGAAAGTATTTTGCATCAGCTGATGTTACTATCATAATAATACTGTTGTTATCATTACTGGTGTTTAGCAAGAAACATGTGTAGGCAGCATTTTTTCACAGACATAGCAAATACCAGGCATACGTTGGACCATGTCCCCACCTTGTGACAATGACAGATGCTGCTAATTCACAATGACCTTTCTCTTCCTTCCCCACTAGGCATCCACGAATGACCAGAATGACCAATGGGTTGCAAGTTATTTACTGCCATTCTTTCTTAAGTTTATATTCATAGACCATATTAGATATGAATGAATGACAGTAGTGAATGACCCAAATGCAATGTTATCGACATTAACGATTTGTTTAATAATAGATTCTTAAAGATGCAGTTTTGATTTAGAAATAGAATCTACCTGGAAATGTCAAATAATGATGACTTTAATAGTTTAACTCATCTAATCTTCTTATATGCCTACAAAAATTATGATTTTGAGATGAGGAAACTGATACTCTGATAAATAAATAACCCATTCAAAATCATACAACAATTAAATATTAGAGTGATGAACCTGAATCTCATAACCAGAAAGCACATCTTCAAATAACCTGAGGATTTACGGGGAGGAAGAAAGCCATGTTTACTCATGAAAACTTCAAAACCCAGCTCACATGGGAATGACCTTCTCTCCTGTAGCCTTGTCTATGAAATTCTATTTTTATTCTTCTTTAAACATTTTCTCATTTTAAAAAGCATTAAATAACTATTTTAATAACCATTATGGATCACCATAAATCACAAACCAATGACAATAAAATTTATAGGGTAATAATTCTAATAAAGTACATGTGGTTATGTTAAAATATTCTCAAAGAATCTAGAGACAGGGAATGCTGTTTCAACTTGTCTTCTGAAAATAGGTTTACATGGATGGAGCTGGAACATATTCTTCTTAGCAAAGTATCTCAAGAATGGAAGAAAAAGTATCCAATGTACTCAGCCCTATTATTAAGCTAATCTATAGCTTTCGTATGAAGGTTAAAACCCAGTTATAGCACAAGAAATGGGGAAAGGGGCAAGGGAGGGGAGGGGAGGGGGGAGGATGGGTGGAGGGAAGGTGATTAGTGGGATCACACTTACGGTGCATCTTACAAGGGTACAAGTGAAAATTACTAAAGGTAGAATATAAATGTCTTCATATAATAATTAAAAGGCCATGTAGGCTATGTTAAATAGTTCAATGAAAATATTTCAGATTGTATATAAAGTCAGCACATTGTGTCCCATGATTGCACCAATGTACACAATTATGATTTAATAAAAATTAAAAAAAAAATAGGTTGATGTAAAAAGTGGTGTCTGAGCTGAGCTAAGATGGCAGGAAGAACAGAGAAAAAGAAGGGGATTCCGAAACAATGAAGTGTATTGTCTTTTACTAAGCTACTTGGCTTCCTACAGGGAAGTCGTGAGAGATTAAATAGTATAAATATATTAGTGATGCAAAGAATTTAGTTTTGAATTCCTGGCCTAGATTTTGGATTTTGTGTGCCTTTTATAATGAAGCATCGTCCAGCAAATTCATAGTATCTTTTTTTATATAGGTAAATAAAAAGTCTCTGGATAGTGTCATAGCTTTTAATAACAAGGAATATTATTTACCTATTCTACATGTTCATAAATGAGTAGATGTGAACACAGTCTACTCAAAGCAGTTATCACACACATAAGACAGAGCCTTTGGAAAGAGACATAGATTGTCTTAGATTAAGAAGAGATTAAGCTGTCACTGTATTCCTCAGGCTGGACCAACCTCAGCCTCCTGAGTAGGTGAAACTACAGTTCCATGATACCAGACCTGGCATGATTATTAATTCATTTATTTCCAGAAGACTGTCAGTTATAAAGTTGATGTTGTCACTAGAATCATCCATACATTTATTCAAAAGTCTATGTCTTAATGTGTGCCAGACATTTAAGTAAGCATAAGAACAGGAAGTTGAGGCACAGCTCCTGGGATCAGCAAAGAGTATGCTGGCCTGGGTTTTACTGGTTTCCACGTGTTTGGGCTAACATACTATTGTGTCAAGAATTAGTAGGGATCAGTAGGGAAAAAAGCTTTTGTCTTTATGGGCATAGTGTTTGGAGCCATGCCCATACCAACTTACCTTGTTCCCTTTAGTGCTCCCTGTGGTTTGACAGCAACACACGGGAGCAGGGTGTGCCTGTGAAATCGCCTCTATTACAATTAGTGTCCAGAAAAAATGTTCAAGAACATATTGTTTGGTTTTAGATAAATGGATAAAAAACATGCTTGTTCTTCTGTCCAGTAATGGAAATGTTGTCCTATTATTTCTAGTAGAAGGAAGAGTGATTTGATTCCCAATTAAAACCTATCAGCCATTTCATTCAATCTCTTCTAGGCGTTCAAAAAAGCTCTTTGAGATTAGCATTTTATACTAGTATCTCATTATACCATTTAGATCATGGGCTCTGAGTTTACTATAACTTCTATTTCTAGGTCTGTTCTCTAATAAATTTAGGAATTGGAGTAAGATACTTAAAGCTCATTTACTACAGAGAGTTTTCTCTTCTGTAAAATGATGGATAACAATAGTATTTACTGTGAGGTGAGATTTTTCAGCATTAGACATTGATTTAATGATCTTAGGTCAAGACCTAGTGTATAATAGCACTTGAAATACTACATTGGTGTAGTTATTATTTTAAACTAAAATTAATGTTATGGAAATGAGGATATTTATCTAGTTATAAAACTCATATCACAATCAAGTTGGACTTGAAAGTCATCTTTTAGGTTTTGAATTTACTTCCAAAGGTTTTATTTTGTATTTCTCAGTTTTGAGAATTCCTCATTAATTTGCTTAATTTCTTCTTCTCAAATTATAATTAATAATTAAATTATAATCATTATTTTAAAATTAAGTCATAAATTAAAGAATTATAATCAATTGAACATAATACAACCCCATCATGCATGGTAGAAATAATCAATACTTGTGGCCCAAACTTTTTGAGTTAAAAGAATATGAGCCAAGCAATACACATGAAAAACATTTATACTTTTATGAATGTCTAATTTTAAAGTCTTTGGGGATAGAAACTAATATATCACCCATGCCAACATAGGTCATGACATATATTAAAACTCAATAAATAGTGCAAAGTAAATATGGCCTCTGGATAATACATTAATTTTGGTACCCTAATGATTTCTGTATATTGCTACACCATCAGATAGATGATGGAAATTAGCAAAATCATTATGATAGCTATAATTTACTAACTAGCTTCTCTGTAATGTGATTCTACTATTAAATTTAAATTAGTCTCAGATAAAGTATTTTAGCTCTAAAAATTGATGAAAGATTTATAAGACTCTGGGTGATATGGATAACTATCCAAATTAATAAGAAGCAATTTTTCAGATACTTGAATGGTCATATATTAGGGAAAATGATGTACCTGTGAAAATAGATACATAATTGTGTGCTCAAGAAGTAATTAGGATTAAGTTCACAAAAAACCCTACATTGCAACTAACATTTTGAGCCAATATTAAGGACTAATGGTTGTTTTTTGTTTTTCTCTCTCTTTCCTAAGAAATGACCCTGATCTGATGGTAATTCTATATTTTGAAGAATGCAAAATGATTCATAGAGACTGATTCTTTTTATCATTTGTAGTGATTTTAATGGTGATTTTTAATGATTCAAATTTACAAAGTGATTTTTAATGATTTAAATTTATAAATACTGTAGGAATATTAGCTGTAATTTTTGGTTTATAGAAAAGAGGGTTTTTTATTTTGGCATGATTTTAAACATTATATGTAATATTTTGAAAGAAAGACTAAAAAGAAAGATTGTGCTTAAATAACAGTCCAGTTTATTTCTAATATTTAGGTAAGAAAATTCCTCATAATAGCATAATGTAATAGAAATATTTCAAAAATTCTTTTGGAAATCACTTTATCTATTGCACAGATATGCAGAAAACGCATGCAAGCTTTTGGGTAGTGAGTTTTATTTTTTCCAAAAATAATATTAGAAATTGCCTGCTCTCACTTCACCATCCTAGCCACCTCCTTTGAAAACTAAGAAGTGAGTAACACTTCTTTCATTGAAGTGACAATCATTTTACAATATAACCAAGTGTTTCCTTTGCTTTAAAATATGTAACAAAAACATGATTCCCTCTGTGGAAATGTGGAGTCCCTAAAAAATCCAAAAGACCAAGATTAAGCTTAACTTTTTCCCAAGAAAATCGTCACTGCTTACACACCTATTCCCTTACCCACAGTGGCCCCTGGGGTCACACAGAAGCAGACCCAAGAAAAGACTATACACCACCTTTCTAACGGTGACAGTTATCTAAGTTGGTCTCTTCCTTACCTGTTCCTACTCTAAGCCACTGGCTTTGAAATTAGCTCTATAAAAACATGGAGAAAACTGAACTGGAGCCAAAAGCTTTATGGGAAATGTGATGTTTAGAAATCTCTACTATGAAAAATGGAATATGCAGTTTCTTCAACATTTGACAGCTCAACCTAAAATAATTGGAGAAGAGAAAGAAGAAAGTCCACTCAAGAGACACTTATAGTACATTGTCTAAGAATGTACTTTATACCAAGTTAGGTAAGTGTAACTCGTAGGAGTGAGCCTGGAATCTCATTCTGCCTCACACTCTACAACTTTTCACTAAGTACTTTTGAGTTGTATAGTCAAAGTCTCTCTCCAATGCATCTATCCCTAAAACAGGATGTTAGAGAAGACTAAAATGTGTCTTACGTGAATAAACTTTAAACTCATTCTTGTTTCTCTCCATTTATCTTAACTGAGTCTGGAGTTCTATTTTTAAATGGATATATAAATATTTCACAACATGCTTTTTGCTTAAAAGCATTCAGCGTCTTTTCAGTGCTCTTAGGTAAAAGTTCAAAATTTCTCCCATGGTCTATGAGACCTGGAATAATCTGACCCTGCCAGTCTTCACAATTACAGCCTGTTCATTCTCTCTCATACTTCTTATTCCTTTTTTAAAACTTTTTTTTTTCAAAACTACGTGAACTTTGTCACCACAAAACTTTGGGACATGTTCTTTCATTTGCTTCATCTACGTTTTCCTCTTTCTGGACATTTTTGACTAGAGAACAGTTGCGTCTCAGTTTGATTGAGATTGGTTTCAGGACCTGCATCAAATATAAAAATCATGAATGCTCAAGTCCCTTGTGGAGAATGTCATAGTATGATATTTTCTTGTAACCTATGCACATTCTCCCAGTTTAAATCATCTCTAGATTACTTATAATACCTAATACATTGCAAATACTATGTAAATAATTGCTGTACTATATGTGTATTTTTATTTGTATTTTTGTTATTTTATTGTCTTTTTTCATTGCTTTTTGTTTCAATTATTTTTGATCTACAGGTCATTAAATCCATGGTGACAGGCATGGATAGGTGATAGAATACAGAGGGCTGACTCTGTATATTTAGAGGAAAGCATATATTTAGCTCATTTGCCATTTGCTTTGTGAGAATTTCCTGAACCTCAACATTATTCTATAGTTTATAATGCCAACTGGTTTCCTTTAATTGTACTTATACAATTATTTATTTATATATACATTTGTGCAATTGTTTCATTAGTATCACTCACTGCCCCTTGGGACTTTGGACTCCAGGAAAAACCACGTCATTTTTATTTTTCTCACTATTTTATCTATAGTAATTTCCATGGTAATAACCATATAATCATCTCTCGGTTTCTAGATTTTTTAAATAATGATTAAATTAAACAATTAAATGAAACAGTGTGTTGACTAACAGTGTACAAAATAATAAATTAAATGAAACAGTGTGTCGACTAACAGTGTACAAAATAATACTATTTGCAAATGGTTGGTTCACTCTTTGTCATGAGAATGGCTATAAGTAAGGCACTATGAGTGGATATGACACTACACCAGCTCTAAGATGAGCCCTAAGGAAATAGCATGACTCATCTTATTCTTTTGTGTCACTCCATCTTCCATGAGAAAATATACCCCTGGGTGTCATAATCCCACAGTGTGGGCACATGTGGAACAGACTTGAAGCCAGTGGCCGAGTGTCAAACCAGCTGATCGGAGATGAGCTCTGTCAATCTGGAGCTGACCCAGGTTCAGGGAAGTGAGAAGTCAATGCAGTTTATAAGCCACTTATTGTGTAAGTTGTTTGCAATAATAACTCACTAATATATCTCTCATATATAAATATATTGGATTATTAATAACAATGGAAAATAAAACTATGTATTGAAATTAGACAAAAATACTACTTTCTCCAATTTTAATATGCATGTATTTATATATGTGTATAATTACATAATTTGTATATGATAATTTACATGTAAAATAAAATTATATGATGTATACTATTTAGATAGTTAAATATATCTAAATACATTAGGTATGTATTTAGATATGAAAAAGATATTAGACCTAGATATTACATGATATACTTTATATTATTAGACTATTTAGATATTACATATGATATAATTTATATTATTAATTATGATAATTACCTCTCGCTATGTAAAGAGAGTACTCTCATGCTTATTAGAAATATTTCTTTCAAATTTACAAAAAATAAAATGGCTTGACTTTTTTACACTTTTTAAGAAGATTGTTTTCTTTATTTTAATTGCATACTTTCTTCAAGTTACAGGCATAATAAAATCAGTGTTACTTTATTCTTTGTCACGAAATTTAGGCATGGAAGAAGTTGAATTTTGTAGACTTCCTTGAAATTCTTGCTTTCATCTTTTAAGTCACAAATGTCTGTTTGGCAAAGAAATGTCTTTGAAATTTAACCTAGAGCTATATTTTATATTCTCTCTTCTCTTCTAAGAAGTGAAGAGAAATTAGAACAATAAGCTTATGTCCAAAGCACTCACTGAATGCTTTAGCCAATTGCTACAACTTCTGATGAAAAAAGGCCCACTGTACCATGGTTACCTACAGGGTGTGTGTTTTTGAAGAATGGTAAACGTGGGAAGCTTCAGTCATTAAAAACTCCAGGCAGAATCTAGTTCTAGGAACACACGCTGATGCTCACAGGCAGTGGTGCATAATACTAAGAAAAGAATAGAAATTATCTTTTTTTACCATATGCATTTCAAGTTTTCTAAAAAGGCAAATTGTAGGTTCTCTACTATCTAAATGTTAAATCTTATCAACATCTAGTTTATATTCTCTTTTTAGTTATCTTTGAACAGCAAAAAGTATGAATAATTATATAATCCACTTTTATCAACAACTGTGGCTATTAAGTTAGCTGGGGACTTAGACTCACCTTAGACAACTCCTGAGCGTGTATATTTTTTACAAAGCTTTCAGATCAATTTTCAAATGCATCCAGGTTTGACAACCTTGAGAAAAGTCTAACTCCTTTAATTTATAAGGGATGAAACTGAGGACCAGAAAAGTAAGATTATTTACCCAAGGTCACCAAAAAGTCAGTATAATTGTTCATAAGAATTGGTTCCCAAATACTATATTTCTTCTAATACAGAAGGAAAAGCCTCCTCCTGATCAACATCTTATGTATGACTATATTCATTTATTTTAGTAAAGATCAGCTTAAAGTTCAAATTTAAACTTCTATTACTGTAAAACATATGCTTTCTTTTTTATGTTTACCTAGATTCCTTTAATTTTATATTAAGCTAAATTTAATATTATCTCAGAAACATTAACACTTAAAATTGTTTTACATGTAAATATATTAGACTTTAATGATGTAATATGTATTCCCTTTCCCAGTGGATAGAAATCAGGGTTTGATTCTTACTATTGATTATATTATGATCCCACATAACAATGAGTTCATAAGCATGTCTGTTACATTTCACTTTTTTTTTAATACATGATGAAGAGTATGGAAATGAGAATAGATGTGAAGAAAAGGGGGAGGCTACGGTAGTTTACAAGAATCAAGTCACAGAATTACCTGGGTTTGAATGAAATTAATTGATGGGACTCCATATAGAAAACAAAACTATGTGAATATTAAAAGGGAATTTTCATCAGTAAGAATGAAGATTATTTTCTTTCTTTGTAAACTAATCTCTTCTAGATTGACAGAGCTTAATTGATGATGTATTCACGCAGTTTGAATATGTTTACCAATCCTCACCGTGTTTCACGCTTCCCTTGTTAGAACTGTAAGTAAAGCACAAAACTGAAAATAACTCACATATTTGACCTACAGAGAAAGTGAAAAGAGGATTGACTACAAACAACCGCAATTAACTATTTTTTTCTAAATTTATTTCTCTTTCCAAAAAATAATGTATTGCAATTTAATGTAGTATAATTTAGTTGATCTTATTATGGAAGTCTGTGATTTCTGCATACTCATTAATACACATATTTATCATGATTATGAATTTTGACAGTTTAGGACAAAGATGGTCTCTACTGCATTAAAGTGTTCACTGTTGAAAAAGCAGTAATTTCCATCCTTGGACAAACAGATCATTTTATTAAACATGATAATATTAATAACACCATCAGAATTTAATGTTGTCAGAGTCATCTGACTTTCAGACTCAGAACTATGCAAAAGAGCCCCTCCTTTTTCTCTGTTTCTGAATGTATCTCTGGGAAAGCTGGGGCTGTATTAATGCCTGTTTCACTGCAACAAGGTCATTTTTAATGAACAGAGTTAATTAGGCCCATATGCATTTCATTTGGTACAAAAGTTGTTATCACAATTGAATAGACTCAGACTGTTGGGCACAGAGAGGATAAAATGGAAGTGTAACTTACTGACAAAGTTAATCTAGTACTTTTAATGAAAAATATTCCACTGGGAACAAAGGAAAAAAAAAAAGAAAGGCCTGACAATTATTTAAGGGGGAGAGGAATAGAAACACATAAAATGAGCTTTAAAAAAAAAAACTATAGAAACAGTATGTATACAGTTATAAAATATAATATAGAAGGTAGTTGAAAGTGAATGTTAAATACAGTTTCCAAAGCACATCTGATAGACATTGTTGTTGATATACTGATTAAACACACACACACACACAAGGTTGCGATGGAAACACTTTGATAGTCTCAGTTAATCCATTTCAGAACAACCTGAATCTGATTCAACCAGCTTTTTGGTTTGTTTACTACTAAAATATGTTAACAAGATTACTTTGTCTGTTTCTGTTTCTTCTAAAAAGTAATCATTATTTTTCAGTTGAAATATCCTCATAATGACTGT
Organism: Perodicticus potto; assembly: GCA_963574655.1. Lineage (NCBI taxonomy): Eukaryota > Metazoa > Chordata > Mammalia > Primates > Lorisidae > Perodicticus > Perodicticus potto. Next base: position 15,003 of record CAUYRH010109735.1, read on the forward strand.
TCAGCTGTTTGTTATAGGAAAGTGATGATCTAGGACTAGGGAGTAAAAACTAAACATAGTGAATGAGGATTAGTAGCTGTGAAAACATGAGTTAGTTTATTACTGCAGGTCTGACTACATAAAATCACTCTTTAGGTTAAAAGTTGTTAATCATCTGCATTCTGTGTGACTCAGCACCTGAGATGGGATACTTGTATTGAGAAAGATGAAAGTAGAGAAGTATCTAAACCATGAAGATATAATTCAATCAAAAAGGACATAAGCATATTCCTTGAAAAATTATTTCATAATAAGCCTCCAAAAGAAGTCTTCATCAGCCACTTACCACATCCAACTCTTTTGACTATAATTCATCAAATTCCAGTAATTTTCTGGATCTCTTTAAATCCAAAGGCATACTGTACTCTTCTTCTTACTTTACCCACTTTCTTCCAGAGTCATTAAAAATAGTCTCTCAGCCACTCATCTCATGATCTGCTTGACTTCAAGCTTAGCCATACATTCACTGTGAAATTTCACCATGAATTTTTGAACTCAGGTGTCCAAAGCTAAAGAGTTTTTAAGAAATTCACTTTTAAAAAGAGCAAAGGTTTTTGGGTGGTGCCTGTGGCTCAAAGGAGTAGGGCGCTGGTCCCATATGCTGGAGGTAGTGGGTTCAAACTCAGCCCCGGCCAAAACCTGGAAAAAAAAAAAAAAGAGCAAAGGTTTCGAAAAATTAAATATACCCAATGAACTTAGAAATTTGAAATATAGTAGAATCTCTGCAAAATGACCACCCAAAGGACTGGAACAAACTGGTCAACATACAGAGGTGGCCAAATAAGAAATTAGGTCTACTGTATGTGTAATTCATGTGGGGCACGTCCAGTCAATGAAAATTAGGTCAACTTAAGGTGACCGAAGTAAGGGAGTGGTCAATTATGGAAGTTCTACTGTATACCTATAATTTAAGAAACATCTACCTTAAGACTCATTTTCCAGTTTCTTTGAGAATTTATATGGTGGGTAAGATAAGGAAATAGAATATAGAGGGTGGATTGTACAAAATAGAATAAATGACAAAATTCTAACATTTAAAAATATAGGATAAATATAAATGTGAAGTTTATTACTTGGAATAAGAAAGGAGTCAGGTGTCTAAATGAGTCAATTTTCATAAAACATTCTAATAGTTTTATTTATGTTTTTAACATTGAAAAAAGTAAAATTGGATTCAGAAAAGCAACACAGACAGGGATATGTTCTGGGAAGTTTGTGTTAAAGTTTAGGCAATTTTATACTTATGTGAACATCATAGGATGTACTTAAACAAACCTAGAAGATACAGATACACAGATCACTGTGAAAGTTTTGAGACAGACTGTGTTATGTTTCATTATTTCATGTCCTAGAAACACAGTCAACAACATCCTTTCTGATTCCCCCTGTAAGTTTCAATGCATTTGGCTTACCAATATTGCCAGGAGGACCTCATTTGTTTCTGAATGCACAGATTTTACATTCCTTGATTTTTGTGTGTCTCAAAACTTTCATAATCACCTATGTATAACCTACTACCTACTACATAACCAGGCTACATGGTATAACCTATTGCACTGAGGCTATACCATGCACATAATGCTAATGTCCTAAGTGCTGTGGGCAAGGGTAACATAATAGCAAATATTTGTCTAGCCAAATATAAAAAGAGTACAGTAAAAAAGTACTCTTGAGTGCAGTATTAAAATCTAATGGGACCACAGTAACATATGTGGTTTGATACTGAATACACCAAAATGTTATTATGTGGCACACGATTGTATATGAAATAGCATTTTCCTAGTGTTATTAAACGGGAGGGATTGACAAAGCTCATTAAGTTGTACAGATAATGGTTTTAATTTTAATTCATTCTTTAAAATTCTTTAATCACGTTATTACAAAATTTTATTTATGTAATATCCAATTAAACAGTGTTGCTATGAAACTCACCAGCAATGTATTTAATTAGTTTTATTCTGAATGCTATCTTTACAAGTATTTAAAACCATCCCATCTTATGATTAAATGGAAATAAAAGAAAATATTGTTCTTGTAAAACAACATTTTAAAGAACATTTTAAAAACTTATTTTAAAGATGTTTAAAATAAGTTCAAATTGCATTTAGAATTGGGAAAATCATGAGGTATAATATTAGGATATATGATTGCATTTCTCAATCAGAATTGCTCTTTTCATGACAAATTGGTAAATTTGAGCATATCATGTAGCCTTTTAGTGATTGTTTCTCTCATATCTGAAGTGAGAAGATAAAAAAATTCAAGACACCCTTATAGTTCATAAATTGTGATAGTTACTCCAAGTTACATAAGTAAGCTATGTTAAATTACTCACTATTATTTTCTAACCAAGAATATAATTTTAAAAATCTATATTGATATAAATTTGTTAAGGAATTCTAATGATTATATATTAAAGATTTTATTTATAATTTCCATTGAGCATCCTCAAGAGAGTAACTTGTGTGTTTTAGAAAAACTGACTATTGATAAAACATAGGAAATAAAATAATCAGCATAAATGTGTCTAGAACGTTACTGTCTATAGATCTATGATTATTTATTGCTCTATAAATAACAAGGTGACATTTATTGTTCCTAAGTCATTTCAGTGTGAAACAAATAATTTTCTTTGTAAAGTCAAGAAGGAAAAATACTGAATTCTCAAATGCATATTATGACTTTTATATATGTTGTCTAGTTATTTATTTTCTATTTACAACAAGAGATAGAATATAGTAATAAGGCAAATATTAGGTAGACTTTATAACCTCTGCCAATAGGTAAATTCATGCTTATATAAAATATTTGTATCAAATAGCCCTTATATCAAATGCTTTGTGCATGGCACATTGGTGATATGATATGATGATAAGTGACACAAAAAATATTATTGTATTTCAGTGAAAAGATAAAGGAGTGACTAGCAAGGCGATTTAATAGACAATAATATGTAATGAAAAATACTGTGTCAAAAGTGGCAAGAACAAACATTAGGAAGATTCCTGAACTTGGTCTTTATGGAAATGCCTGTGTAAGAGATTAATGAGAAGAGTGCATGCTGAATTGCTATAGACTGAATGCTACATCCCTTCTAAACTTCATGTTAGAACCTAAACCGCAGCATTGTGGTACTTGGACGCGGAACCTTCAGCCATGATCTTGATTGTAGACTTCTCAGCCTCCAGACTGTGCCACTCAACATAGAGTATTTTGTTATACGAGCCCGAGTCTAGGAGGAATTTTAGCAAGAACAACCATGCAGAGGCAGAAAAGAGAAAAGGGTGACATTTGAATGTAGTTAATGTTACAGTGTTAACTTATCTAGACTGGGTTAGGATTTTCACTGTGATGTTACCAGCAGGCATTGAACGAGTTTTCAACTTCAGTTTCCTCATCTGCACAATAATGATAATAGTGTTTAGCCCAGAATTACAGTGATTCAAATAGTTCCTGGCTCTATTAGTTAATAATAATAATTAATTATTATTAATTCTTGTTACTGTTTAGTAGAGAGGCTTAGAAGGGTTGAGCTTAAGAAATGTTTTAAAATCTTCATCTTTTGTATTAACTTGGATAGAGTTGGAACACATTCTTCTTAGCAAAGTATCACAAAAATGAAGAAGAATCCAATGTATCCAATTCTAATGTGAGGCCAGTAGACAGTCTAATACATACCCACAAATCAAATCAATTCAATGTGGGGGACAGGGGAAGGAGAGAGCGGGGAGAGAGGCGGAGGGAAGGAATGGGGGGTTCTAGGGTATGGCACACCTCTTGGGGTGGGACGCAATTATAAGAGGGACTTTACCTAACAAATACAGTGTAACCTAATTCTTTGTACCCTCAATGAACCTGAAACAACAAATTTAAAAAAAAAAAGAAAATGTTTTAAATTCTACATTAAAACAGTTAATATTTCATCAAGATTTCACAGAAACTGAACTGGTCTACATTTTATACCAGAAAAATGTGACTAGAAAAAATTTAGTTTGTGGCAATGCATACTAGACATTAAGGCTGATCATAGTGGTGGGGATAAAGGAACTAAAAATCGAGAGATGGTTGATAAATGCTAGTAAATAAAATTATCAGGGCTAAACAACCAATAGAGAAAATCATGGCTAGAGTCAGAGCTGATTTCACAGTTAATAATGAAAATGTTCAAGGGAAAAGACCCTTGGCAGAAATAAGGGAGTCATCGTGAGGAACTGGTTTCATCAGGAAGGAAACAATAGAAGGAAATTAAACGAGGGTTGGTCAAAAAGGAAAGATGCAGAATCCGAAGTTGAACATAAGCAGAGTAGCCCCAGAAGGGATTTTTCTGGTGAAAAACTTGGGAGATCAAGACTCCGGAAGTTCGTGGATCAGCAGAATTGAGTGGTATCACTTGTACTTGCAGCAGCATCCAATTTCTTACATAAACTTAGGAAAGGCCCAGATGTTTTGAACCAAATGTATACTTTATTGGAAAGTAGATGCGATAACAGGCAGTTGTTTCCAGGGCCACCTAGAGTTCTGACCAAGTTGTAGAAGCACAGAAACTTTTATCCACATTCACATTGGGAGGTCTTGTCTTTAACACTCAGCCTCAGCCTTTGCCTTACAAATCAATGAAACTACTTTGTAACTGCCAAGGTCATCCTCCCCTACCCTCCAGGATTGGGGGCCAGTGGTTAGTGGTGGTTTTCAGGTTAACATAGGAGCCCTCAGTTGACACCAAAGCTTTCTAACCAGTATGTTCGTCCATGTCCTACTGTCCAGACTGTGCTACCTTCTATGCCAGGTTTCAAATAAGGAGTATTTATGATGTACGGCTAGGATTCATTGCTCTAAGTAAAAATTTGAAAAACTTGGGGAGGGTTTCTCCTTAGGGTTTTAACAGTTTCAATCTAAACACAGTGTCACGAAAATCTTAAAAGCAATTATCTCTCTTCTGTTCCTTGGCCATATTTTTATCACTCAAGTTTGAAATAAGAGGGCAAAGAGTCTCTCATAGATTTCCCAGGACCCACATCCAACCAAATCCTTAAACCGGAGGTTCTCAACCTGTGGGTCGTGACGCCTTTGAAACAATAAAAATACATCACGGAATTAGGAAGGTTGAGAACCACTGCACCTAAACTCTATTTAGGGCTTTGTGATAATAAGCATTTCAAGCTCCCTTTAGGCATTCCCTTCATATGGGCTAAGCAGAAATTCACCCACTTTAAATTTAAGGAGTAAGATTAAAGAAATAACAGTTAATACGGGAACAAAAAATTAGTGCATTCTTGGTTGGAAGTGAAGTGTGAGGGGTGACGAGAGAGAGAGTTATCTGCCTATAGGAGAAATAAACTACTTTATACTCTATCCTTCCTACCAGTGCTCCCTCAATCTCAGGATGTGAATTCTGACATGGATGAATAGGGTTTTCTCACACGTCATTCGTACCACACCAGCTGGGTGTCCAACAGTTCAATTTAATTTTGATAGTCTGCACAGAGTCAGTGGATACCCCTGGGGTGAAGAGCTCAAGGCCTCAAGACTGACCCCATTTGGGCACCAATTACAAGCGGTCAGCTTTGAGATTACCTGCAACTTCTAACTTGGCTACAAATCAGAGCTGTCTAAGGCCCATATCTTAGGTTCAGTAATCTGCTAGGAGCGCTGACAGAACTCAGCGAAATGGTTACTTACGTGTTTTAGTTTATTATGAAGGATATTATGAAGCATACAGAGGAATAGCCAGATGAAGACACATACAGGGCAGGGTGTGCAGGCTCGGAGAGCCCAGGCCTCCTCCTCCACCCCGGGCACACTGTCCTCCGGGCACCTACATACATTCAGCAATCATGATGTTCCCCAAAGCCTCCCTTCTAAGGTCTTGTGGCTGCTTCATTAGACAGGCATGATTTATTAAATCATTGGCCATTAGCAATTTACTCAACCTTCAGTCTCTCTCCTCTTTCCAGAGGTGAAGGAGAAAAAGGCTGACTATTCCAACCCTCTAATCACATAGTTGTTTCCCCTGGCAACCAGCCCTACCAGAAGGCCATCCAGGAGCTGCCCCCAGGAGTCATATCATTAGTATTAGGAGCTGTGTTGCAAAAATTGAGAATAAAACTGGAGTTATTATAAATCAAAAATATCAAGTATTCTCTGATCTTTCTGTCTACCTTCTCATAGTTTATGCTGGTATCATTTCTGAGCTATAAAAGATTATTGGTAGAGGGAAAGACATTGACAACCTGCAAAAATGTCTGAAATTTTATTTTGTTGAAGCTACAATTAGTACCTGATTTAGGGTATCATCATGAGTGCAGTCTTGAACACTCTCTAAATTATGTTTACAATACTTAAAACTCTTCCCAGACACAATTTGAAACATTAGTCTCCATGAAGTTTTCAGTGGAAGAAATATACAGCATTTAGTTCGTACTCTAGTGGGGAGATTTTTGGTGTAGAGATACGAAGTTGTGATTATATGTTAACCAGCATAATTAACATTCTTTAAAAGTTATTAAGCAATATTTCAATCACTTTTTATAGAGGAAACACAAATGTTATTTCCATATAGATTGAGATACAGATACATTTTCTTTTCACTGTAAAAGTTCAAGCTGTGTACATTTGTTTTGCCTATTTCCATCTGGTACTCTGCTAATTCCTATGAACATTTACTTATTTAGATTTTAGGTGTCTATTAACTGTAATTAATTCTGATAATAAGCATATCACTGATTGTATCTCATGTATAATTTAGTTTCTGGCATGTAGTAGGTACTTAATAAATGTAACTAGTTACATAGATAAATGTATAAATAACACATATTCTAGTTGAAGAGTATCTGGCAGAAACTTGGGAATCAAACATGTGTTTAATCAAAGTAAATTTCAAATTTTACATTTGCTAATTCATGTTTTATGAAAAAGCCTATGAGAGAATGTCAAAATATAATGTAGAATTAAATAATGTTCTGTATAAGTTATACATATATTTAACTAGTGATTAAAATAAATGTAACTACAACTTACTGCAAGTGCCTTATGTATGGGGTATGTACTTATGTCACATTTACTGTTCATAGAAATCTTTTGCAACTCACTACAAAGGAGAAAATTGAGGTTCAAGAAAGTCAAGAGAATTCCAGAAAGCCGATGAATTTATAAATAGCTGAACTGAATCATGCATCCAGTTTGTGCAAATGCCAAATTAATGACATTTTATTGCTTCCATGATTTTCATGTAAGAACAAAGATAAAATGATTCCCACACATAATCTACAATGGATGCACACTGGGAATCTATGATAGTTTTAATTTATCCAAGATTTACATACCTCTGTTTAGTTGCGAACAAAGTCATATAGTAACTGCTATGTAGACAATTGCAAAGAAATTTTACTGTATACACCCTTATAGAATATTAAGATAATATTCAATTATTAATTCAAATAAACAAATCTTTGCGAAGTTTTTATTTTATGCATGACCTTAGAATATAGCAACAACTATAACATGGTTTCTGGGCTCAAGAACATCATAGGCCTCAATAGAGACAAATAGTATTCAACTATCCTTAAAAATTGGCTAGATAGAGGTACACAAAAATATACACAGATATAAGTGTTTTCATATACACATTTATATAAACATATTCAGATAATCAAGTCATATAACCCTTACAGAGATTCCTAGTTTATGTATGTGATAGAATTTAGTGTTACGTGTTTGATATTTTCATCTGTGAACTATTAGCGCTTAGACTTGCTACATAGGAAACAACTGCTTGTGTTTTATTTCTTTGTATGTGTGTATGTTTTGTTTCTAATTGACACAAAACTTCTCCATTCCTGTGGAGAAGAATTTTTGTTCTGATGATACTAAATTATCATCATTCAATATTTTATTATTATTATTGAATCATAGCTGTGTACATTAGTGCAATCAAGGGGTACAATGTGCTGGTTTCATATACAATCTGAATTTTTTTTTTTTTTTGAGACAGAGCCTCAAGCTATCGCCCTGGATAGAGTGCCATGGCATCACAGCTCACAGCAACCTCCAATTCCTGAGCTCAAGCAAGTCTCCTGCCTCCATCTCCCAAGTAGCTGGGACTACAGGCGCCCGCCACAACGCCCGGCCATTTTTTGGTTGCAGCCATCATTGTTGTTTGGTGGGCCCAGGCTGGATTCGAACCCACCAGCTTAGGTGTACGCGGCTGGCGCCTTAGCCCGTTGA